>JAQBSW010001129.1:0-148479 GCA_029291075.1 Eudiplozoon nipponicum
CGTAGACTTTATATGATGTTAGCTTCACTATTGCAGGTTTACACATTCGTCTAGGAGATTGTACCGTCCTATTATTCCTCATTCTTCTACCAAATATATAGTGGTCACAACTGAACTAATTTGTTACTAGGTCCGCAGCACCTAATACACCAATTACATTGTATTTAACCAGTCGAACAATAAAATAAAACTACTACCTGTTATACTTACTGACGAGTTTCAACTATCCATGATCATCATTAGAGCATGAAGGCAATCTGACAAAAGAGAATCAGAGGACAATGCATACAACAAAAAAGAAAAGATTGACATGCGGCACTTACCTCTAGTAGTGTCGCACAATTTCCATACAATCATGAACAAAAAATTTCTAAAGATTTCGCTACATGAATCTAAGTTGTACCGTAAAACAATCATTGATTGCGTGGGTGATGATAAAAATTCTTCAAATAATGCGGACGAATTTGATATAAACACCAATCGCATTTCTATTAACCACTCACTCTATATAGCAAAATTATCACCAGTCACATTTATTACCACGTTTTTTACTTCCATGATCATCATCAGAGTATGACGGCACATTGATTATGGAGAATCGAACCACAATTCATATACAGGAGCAGAAAATTAAGCATTGCGATTTGATCTTCGCCAGACAACATTCTATCGAGCTCAGATGAAGATCGTAGAAAATCAAAGCAAAGTAGCATGTAGGGCAGACGGTAGTTCTACTCTGCTGTTCGACCTGTTAAATAAAATATGATTGATCACTATATCAAGCTCGCAAACTTGGGTTAAATAATTTTTTTAACACCGGCACAATCAGATATTATTATAATCAAGGTTGCGGTCTTGATATAAACACCTGACCCATTAATTACCTACATATATCAGTATAAACTAAGAATTGTATAGTTTAGAAAAGGCAATCCATCCAGTGGGCCGGTTTCGTCCTTATTGGAAGCTCATCACGTACTGGCCAGAATTTGTGGGGGTGTGTGGTTGGTTGGGGTGCCCAGTTTCGTGTCCTGTCCGCGGCAAATTCTGGCCAGTACTTGATGAGTTCCCAATAAGGACGAAACCGGTCTACTGGATGAATTGCCTTTTCTACACTATACAATTCTTAGTTTATACTGACATGTGTAAGTAATTAATGGGTCAGGTGTTTATATCAAGACCGCAACCTTGATTATAATAATTGTTATCACCACCCGCGCAACCAATGTTCGTTTAATTATATAAATGTTCATTTCAATACAATCAGATATTGTTTAATTATAATTAATGTCAACAGTTTCTTTAATTTGAACACTTGAATACAAAGGGGTCACATTAAAAGAGATCGTTATCATAGTTTTAACGTTTATATCTTTAGTTGGGCTACCAAACGCAAATTAAACGGCAACCGAATAATTCAGTGACCAATTAATTAGGCAAAACATTGAACGGAGAAATAATCTTGGGTAATATTGGTCTCAACGCATAAGCATTTGGTCGTTTTCGGTAGTCCCTGCAATGTCGGTGTAGATGGTCCAAGTGGTTTGATCTGTTGTGTCTCGGAGCAATCAATTAATCTAGAACTGGTTTAGATATTAATTTCACTTATTGCCTTATGCTGAATTTTATCTATTTTATCCGATATAGATTCCGACCACAATAAACATGTATTAATAATCAAGACGTTCTCTACATATTGTACCAAATTCCCAAGAAACTCCATGAAATGTCACAATTCAATGGAGCCGGCTTATCCTCCAAAAGGAGTCAGCCGCAGTTAAGTAAAGTAAGTACATCTCTTTATAGTGAGTTTTTCATTATTATAATTACTGTACGTTTAAAAGCGCGTAGTACTTTTTATATATGCAGTTCTACTGCTATCTCTAGGCTTTTTCATTTATTTATTTTTCAATGCTTGCTGCTCTGCACATTTTAGATGTGATTCCAGATCAAATCATTTATTTTTCGTTCTGAGTTGGCTATTTGCTAAAAGAGAAACTGAAAGGCTGCTTGCAAATCAATATCGCGTTTATCTATTGGATTATTGAAGCTTCACGGGTACTCCAAATGTCAGCTTCTTTAATTTTATTTGTTAAATATTGAGTATACGTTTATCCAAATCGGTCGATTTTAAATAATGAAAAACTCCACATCCTATATCACATATAATTTCTTCACGATTCGTACTTTGTCATTTATAAAAGCAACAGGAAAAAATTCAGAAATCACTTTCTTGATAAAAATTGAACTGGTCCAATATACTAGATACAACCACCCGTGTAATCAATTATTGCTTAATTGTATTGTCTATGTATATTTGTGGCGAAAGCTGCAAGCAGTTAATGTTCGTGACTGCATAGAAATCGTGCAGCCGACATTCCAGCCAAGTACAATGTAGGCGAGACTACTAGAAGTGAGAGCCGCATATCTAATTTTGCTTTCCATATATGTGCAATGCGATTTGATCCTCGCTAGTCAGTTTGCAGTCGTAATCTGAGGATGATCATGGAAGGTCCAAACGTGTCAGTGCGTGTAACTGGCGTTAGTTTTGCTATTTTGTTCGACGACTGGTTTTATATAATAGGATTGGTGTTTACTTGAAGCTCGCAATCTTGATTTATAGAATATTAGATAAACGTCCGATTCCTCCCAAAAGCACTGCTTCAGCTCCATTTACTGGTAGACTCTAGCATACGTAAAAATTGTATGGTATAGTTTAGACTCGCAAACTGTGCACTAAATCTCAAGATGGTCATACTTGCTTAATACTTTGATAATAGTGCTCTTGCCAAAAAGCTGTTGGTTAAGTTCAGCGCTCCATCGACACTAGTTCAACTTGTTTTTCATTGAAAGATTCTTTTGGAATGCGATGTCTGAAGAAATTCACGGTATCACTGCCAAGTGCAAAAAATTAAAGGACATTTTAACAAATACAAGAACCATTAATTACTTACCTTTTTCGGGATAAACTAATAATTGTATAGTGTAGAAAAGGCAATTCATCCCGTATTCCGGTTTCGTCTTTACTGGGATCACATCAGGTACTGGTCAGAATTTACCGCGAACAGGACTCGAACCTGGGCACGTCTGCTTCGGAATCTGGTGCTCTAAACACTGAGCCACACTGCCGCACACTAAACACAATTTTCAGTTATATACCAATTAATGTAACTTGGTTATTTTTTTGTATTTTAGGAGGAATTCATATGGCATCCATTCAGACCCGAGGTTCAAATTAGCCATCCCCAATCTGTCATTAATGATCAGACACAACACTACATGGGGAAATGGTAATGAACAATTGTTTAATTAGGCAAAAATTGGTTGCTCGAGCGGTCATAAAAATTACTTTAATCAAAGTTGCGATCTTGATATAAACACCTGACCCACTAATAACTTATATTTGTCAGTATAAAGAGCACCAGATTGCGAAGCAGACGTACCCAGGTTCGAGCCCTCTCCGCCGGGAAATCTGGACACTACGTGATGAGTTCCCAATAAGGACGAAACTGGTGTATTGGACGAATTGTCTTTTCTACACTATACAATTCTTAGTGTATACTAACAGATGTACGTAATTAATGGGTCAGGTGTTTATATCACGATCGCAACCTTGACTCTAGTAATTATTATCACCGTCCGCGCAATCAATGTTCGTTTAAAAACAAGAACCATTTTTTTCGCCTCAAGTAGCTACAAATAAGCACATATAAACGGAAAAACACAGACAATTAGAACATAGAGTGACTTAGAAGTAAGAGAACAGCCGACCTTTTAGGTCATCAACTGCAGTTAAGGTTCAATGCCGGAACATGCGTTTTCTGCATCCAGTTTCTTTATTCATGGTGTTTCGCTTATTTGCAACTCATTTCGCTAATGCATTTGGTAATTATCTTATAGGTCCCATCTTAAGAACATACATATAAGGTTCCAATGATCTTTTGCACAATTTCAGGCTTTTATACACTATTTGGTATAACACGGTCATTCAAATTGCAACTTCCTTCGTCAATGGTTACTAACCAACTGGCCGATCGGTCTATGCATATTGATCGATAAATTTTGAGGCCAAAATTAACGGCTGTTTTATCGTAATTTTGTTTTCCCTAAATAACACGCGTAGTTTAACTGCATTAAATGTGCGTATTAAAGCCAATCAAATAAGGTGTTTAAGTAAATTGCTTTCTTTTCCGAGATTAAACACGCCTGTTTCCTTTGATACCCTATTTTAACTATTGATTTAATCCATTTTTTGGATAGCTTTTACATATCAGATCGTGTTGTGCCTTAATATATTCGTCTTTTAAATCTGGACGAATTAGTTAATGAATTCTCGAAAAATAGTCACGAATGCCTAGTAATTGATATAGAAATAGCTCGAGTTTTCTATAAAGCCAAGAATGTGCAGACCAGGTTGATTTATGGAGAAATCGTAGACGTAGAACATCGTATTTATCATGCTCAAATGTAAAAACTATATTGATGTGAGCATCATTGACACTTATAAGCACTATTCGTGTATGTGACCTGATTTTAAAACAAGGAAAATATCATCATCATAACGCATATACTATACACATTAACTCAGGTCTCTCTTTAATGGTGTTTTCCCAATGGGGCCTTGGAAAATATCGCTTAAAACTGACACTAGGAAGCTCACCATGGTATATATTCAACTACTTTAAGAATTTTTCCATTTAAACAAAATTGTTAGTCTTTGCATAACAAATTAAACTTGTGTTAAGTATGACCTTGGATCGCTAATATATGAACAATTAAAACATAGACAGATCGCAATATACCACAATCATATATTTAGCATTTATGACTTTATTTCTCAACCAAAACTAAAATGATACCAAATAAGAATAATTCACTAACAAGTTACGCAAAGGTTCAAGTATGTGGACAGACTATTTAGATGTTGCATAGACAAGAGAATGAGACATTGGTAATATTGGTCTCAGAGGGTAAACTTTTCGTTTTTTGGCAGTGTGTACCATGTTGTTTTAGATGATCGAACTGGCCTGAGCTAAGGTGCATCGGCCTTATCAATTACAACGGCGTCGATCAAGACAATTATATTTGTTAATTGCGTTCAACATTGTCGATTACATCTGGTGTACACTCCAAACGTAAGAATATTGATAATAACTCAAGACGTGCTACATCTCTTGTATTGTATGAATTCTCCATCCGAACCATGCCGTTGCATTAATCAGCGCGTACTGGTTTGGTCTTTATATTTTTCCTGATATATTCAAGTGCATTCAAATGTTGATTTTTTTAATGCTTGCTACTCTGCGTATTTGAATAATTTCAGAGTTAGACCTGATTAACTAAAGTAGCCTTAAATCCGTTTATATAATCAGTGCTTATTCTTTACAGTCGGTTGACTGTTCAAATAGCAAATCAAATGCTGCCGCAAATTCTATATTGTGCTTCTCTGAAGGATGAATCCCTTAATTGTCGCTCATCGATAGTGCTTAAATTTTTAGAGGATTTTCTACATAGATTATAGGTTAGGCACAAGTTTATTGATATCAGACGGTAATACATTACATAAAACTCGACGTTTATATCATTTTCTATTTTATTAAATATTATTTTACTTTCGTTCTTCAAACATGCCAGAAAAATTTCCGAAACCGCGTTCTAGAAAGAACACTAAGTTCAGCTAAAGCAAAATGCTTCTTGCCCGTGAAAACGCTTCATCTTCATTAATAGGTCAATTCGGAAGTGCGTCAACCTTTTAAGATTTCTATGATTAACTCGAGGATTTTTCTTGCGCAAACTTCACACCAGATATCCTGGGAAATGTAATTTCTTCATAAATTGATTATAATGCTCTTGATACAAAAAGACACTGCGCGTTGTGCACTTTATAATCATAAGATAATTTTTTTCGATAAATTTTCTTTCGGAATTCAAGCTTATAAGAATTTCACGGTACTATTCCTACGCGCAAAAATAAGAGGAATGTTAACATTTACATGATCCAATTCTTTCCGAATTTCTCCTCATGTAGCTATATATGATCATCTAATTTTAATTAACGACAAAATGTGCATAAATTAAAACAAGGAGAAAGTTTGAAATGGAGGATACCAAATTCAATAACAAAAATTATTTATCAAAATCGAAAGCTTTGCGGATAAACGAACTGCAATCTGATTTATAAAAGCATAAAATGCAGGTTCGTGCACTGATCTTGAACAGGAGATGAAACTTACAATTTTTATATCTTCTCCTATTTCACGTTTCGCTACATTTCAATTTTCCGTTTTTTTTGCCTTCCATAAAATATAAGCGTATTCATATTCATTCGCAGTTTATTGAGGATAAAAGAAGAAAGATACTTTTCTTGTATTAAATAAAATTTCTTTTATTCGTTGTAAAGGGAAATGATATTATGAATTTTATTGAAGCTCGCATTGCAAAAGAAATTTGGAATTGCCGGTGACTGCATAAGCTTGATTTCTTTTGCACAATTTACAAAACTCAGCAGATAAAGCGAATATTTTTTTGCAATTTGGCGCAAATGCCGAAACATCATAAAATCAATATTTTTTTATTATTCATTAATATTCGTGGGCTGTGAAGGAAAACAAGTTCGTCTTTTGCTAGTCATCCTTAGATGGTCTGCAAGTCAAGGGCAATGAGGACACCCTGTCAAAATGTTATTAGCCAAAGTTCCCTTAACAGCCAGGAGTTACTCTTCATGTCTGACGCGCTAGCTCTGAGTCTGTCTATACCTATTAAATACAATTTGTTACTGATTACTAAAACAGAACTCGAAGTTTCACCTGAAAGCAATAATAGCTATATCCCACAAGATGTTACGAAGTTTATGCTACAACTCAAGTTATTTCTACAGCAAATAGCCAACCGGTTAAAAGTGTAAAATTTATTACATTTATGATGTTATTAAGAGATATACTTATAAAATGTTTTATAGAAGTAATAATGACACCAAATTATAAACAACAAATTATACTTTGAAAATTTGTCGATAATTGTAAAAGAATGTTTGCGATCACGTATAAGATATTAACAATAATAATGATAATAAGAACTATAAAAATAATAGTAACAATACTAATAATTAAAAAAATAACAGTTAGAAAGTTTTACCAAGGTTATCCAACAGTTTAGTTTTGAAGTCACGATATAATATAAAAATTAATAAAAAGTAGAATAATAAAAAATATTTATCAATCATTGTGAATCATTCGCAAGTCAGATTCACAGAATTAACTTTTTGCATCCAAGGTCGTCAAAAAGTTTAGCCGAAAAATTATCATTCCGTTTTTCTCTTCATTATTATTTCAAATTATATGTTTTATCCCAAAGTTTCTGAATACCATGTCAAGTACGTAGTATTCAACTTAGAAATTTATTATTAAATAATTCAACTAAAGCTTTAAAATTATTTACTCACATCAATATTTTCTACTTATCAATTGCTGTCGTATGTGAATTTACAATTTTATATTGTCTATATCAGTCTTCCAGAAAAATTGCAAACGTTAAAATTTTACTACTATTCATTGTATTCATAAATATAAAATCGGAATGTCTTAATATAAGCAAATAATTGCGTTATCAATGAGTTCTGAACTATCTAAAAAATTCATTTCTGATGACAAAATAATAAAATCTGCTAAATGTCTGTAGTACCCTTTCCATGTGCAAAAGAAGAAAACATTTTATAATATACAGAAACGTTTCTTATATATATATATATATATATATATATATATATATATATATATATGTATATATATACATACGTGTGTATATATATGCATGTATATATGTTTTTTTCTGTTTGTTTGAATGAAAGAACATTGCAATTCAAATGCCTTTTCCAAATCAATTGGTGAATACATGTCTGCAATTACGCAATATATCGCGGAAACCTCACACGCATATTCACCAATCGTGGCATTTAAGATAATTAGAAAATGCAATAAAATAAATGAGTTAGCTACATGTGAAGCGCGGTTGATAAACAAACTGCAGCTTGATTTATCCAACTAGAAATAAATGCGAGCATTGAGCCTGGGCTGAAGTTGATTGGTTGTTCTCTAATTGCATACTCTCTCCACGTTTAAATTATTTGCTTGATTTGCCTTCAGTATATATATATATAATATATATATATATATATATATATATATATATATTCAATTATAGATACGTGATGATAAAATGAGAAAGAAACGGTTTTTATACAAGATACAATATCGTTCATCGGTTCATGAATACATAAATTTTATTATAGCTTTCATCCAAGAAGAATCTACTAAATGTACCTCGTTCACTTATTCTGAAACAGAATTTCGGCCATTCAGACGCACGATTCTCTTCAGATGGGGAATTAATGATGTCTTAAATTAACGTTCGCCGGCTTAAATACATTCGAGCCTGTATTTGCTAAGGCTGAATTAAATAAACAAATAATTAAACTAAGATTTACAGATTGGACTAGAATCTATTTTAGCAACATATCCTCAGTATTAAAACCGAACGCGAGTTCATAGCAAAAGCTGTGAAAAACTATTTTTTCTTTTTGCAAGAGGAAAAAATCAGCCACATTCACTTGAATCCCAAAATATATGAGTTTCAACTGAAACATTTGTAGAAATAATTTAACAGAAGAAAATATTGGTACCGTTTAAAAAACCAACAATGCCCATGATCGCGTGGACAATTGTAGAATGTACAACTAAGAATAATTTTATTTTTTATACGAAAACAAACAGTTCGTTTACAACTGTTGCACATTTTTTTGATTAATCTTATGTTCAATATAAGGTGTAACATCAAATACGTTAAAATGTTAACTAAATGTTATGGATTCACGTTTACCTAATTTTTCTTGTTGAAACCCCGAAGAAACCAAATCGTCATCGTCCGTTCTACAAAAATAATGTTTAACATTGATTAATAATAAAGAGAAACAACAAGAAGTTATGCATATATCGATTACGACAAGGATATATACGCAATGTGAGCAAACTGGGCGATTTACCACACATTGTAAGCAGTAACGTATTAAAAGTTTAAAAGGTGATGTTGAACTCGGAAATACAAATTTGTAGGTAAAAACCAACAGCATTTTGGAAATGCGCACTGAGAAATGCCTCATATGTTTAGGTTTAAAACGTTTACAATCAGAATTTTATACGTTTGAGTTATATAGGGTGACTTTTCACCCATTCTGTGTTCACCTGAATTGACTGGTTCTTCCTAAAATATTTTTTTATATAAAAGGAAATTAAATAACACTATATCGAATTGGAGTAAAACACACTCACAAAGATATTCTCTCATTTACACACAAGCATGCACGAGATTCAGCATTTTTAATTCAAATTATGCACAAATTATTTGTTTATGTAACTGCGGATATAGGTTATTGAAGCTAGCAGCATCCAGTAATGCGTAACTACTTTTAGTTTATTAATTAACAAAAAACAACAATCCACCTGGATCTTAGTTAAATTCATTTGAATAACGTATTTTGCTTTAATTGTGCGTTGTATGACAAAGCGTCTTTTGGCAACGCAGCTTCCGTGTATGTTATATTGAGATTTCTTCTAACGAAGCATAAATTCAGTAGACTGACGTTTCTACTTGAAGTTGCCCAAGTCATCCTCAGAGCTCGTCCCATCCTTCCACAATTGGTAATACAGTAGGAGCAATAAAGCAACAAAATTTATTTTGTCATTTTGGAAACGTTTTCTATTTTCCAGCTTTTATTATCCATTCATTCATAAATGTTACATTGTGCAGCTATTCCATTTATATAAATAAACCGTATTGTACAGTGTGATTGCAAGAAGTTCAACTTTTATGTTCAATTTATATAAGCGTTTATTTAATAAAGCCTCATATGTGCATTGGGCGGTGGATTAATCAATGTTATTTCTAACTTTTTTCCACAAACAACCAAATAGTACAGTTTGGATAAGACCTGGTGAATAAAATGAACCTTTTAGCTATGTCCAATTAATTTTATATTATAAGAAATTTATGTTGCGCCATATAAAGTCTTACTCAACTTACATTAGGTATACACAGATATAAATGAACCCAAAAGCATGCATAATATCAAAAGCCTTAGGTCGCCACTACCTCGTCGAGAGGACACTTTATCGAACCTAAATTGGATTATGTTGAAGCATGTTTAAAAAATCATTTCTACATGGGGTTTATGAAAATTATCAATTTCTGCAGACTCCACAAACTATGCCAATTAACCTCGACACAATTAATCTAGAAACTAGTGATTTTACAACGTGGGTGGTCAGATTATGTACTCCTTTCATACATCCATAGCATTTTTAATGGTTGCTATCTCGTGACTGTAAATAACGTCAAAAAATAAAATAATTTGTTGCACGAAGACTTATTTGTAAAGATGTAAGTTCCTCGTGCATGTCCAGAGCACGTGAATGTGATCAGTTTCGTATTCTACTAGTTCCAGTATATTAGAAACATAAAAAATCGTATCGCTTGGAGCTAAACTCTGTTTATGGCCAGACGATTAGAACCAGACGAGAGTTATAATAACGAACGCGAAATTGGATTGTTTATATAACGATATCATTGCAGAAATTAAAGACAGAAACTCATATCTCTCTACTTAAAGCTGAATAACGAGCTGATAATATTTCAAAAACTATTCAATTTCTAAAAAGTGAGCACTTAGTGTGCAATAGAATTAGGAAGCAACATTAAAATTCGGGTATAAACATACATGATTATATTGATGGGAAAATGTGCATTTTGATAATGGCCAGAAAGCTACACCATGTACAATTAATAATAGAAAATGGGTCAGAAACTACTATTTGTTCAAAGTTGCGCTCCCTTTAAAGGTGCCTGGAAAGGAATCTAACAATAAAACAATCTTTAATAAAAAGTGAAAATCTCATGTCTTCTTAAAAAAACTTAACCGACTAGCAAACGTGTGGCCAGGATGCGCGGCCTGTCGCCAATAAAACCAATTAAACCGATGACCAAGACTCAGCACAAACTGAACGGTAAGCTTAAATTATCCGACATACAAAAGAAATGTAATTAACTGCCAATTGTATTTGCCTCTGCTTTTATTTCGTGAATAATGGTAAATTTCTCAATGATATCTTTCGATAAGTAATCTGTTTACAAGCACCCCGATCAATTAAATTTTCATTTATTATGTTAATTTATCAAAAATAAGCCGTTTCATTTCGGATCAATATATGAGTATTTGCAAAATTGTGCTCAGCAAGTGTACTGAAAATATTTACTTCAAGTAAAATGGTCAACATTTTTTTTCTAAAATCAATGAAATGGCGATGGGCATTTCTTTAGAGAGTTGTAATGTAGAGGTTTGCATGTTCTATTTCGAAAAAATTTTTAAAAATCTTTCACACTTATTCACAGTATAAGAATATTATCTGTAACCTTGTTATTAAACATTGAGAAATTAATTACATACTTCAATATTTTTTTGTGTTAAACATAAAATTCCGTTTATTTTGAAGAATGAAATCCGCCAGAAATGTAGTGGAAAGCACGAACCGTATTACGGCACATTCAAATATTTCCCAAAAGGTAAGATATGAAATATAACCAATAGAATATATAAAACTTGTTCAAAGGAATTTCAAAGCAGATAGGTAATAGGGTTTAAAAAAATTTGGTGTCTCGAGGCTTTATTTAAGCAAACGTAAGACACAAACAAAAAAGCCATGTGGTCGGCAAAAAAAGAAACACAGATATATGCAAAGCTACCAGATAAAGGGGATGTCCTATCGGAAATTCATTCTCAAAAAATATAGAAGCAGCGTTTATTCGTATGTCTTAGGCAAATACAATGTTTATTCTTACCACAAGTTGACATATAGAAGTAAATACACTCCAAATACCAAATATTGTCTATTTATACATATTCAATATCGACTCACAGAGTTAATTTTCCAGAATTCGCAGATTACTAAAGTTTCCAATCCAGGAGGATTATAAACTATGCACAACCGCAGTAGCTGAATATTTTTTTCATAAAATGCACGTTGAACGAAGCGGGTTTCGGGGTATTCTTATAAGTGGGAAATTTCAAAAATCTGTGCACAGCTGAAAGTTTTCGTTGCAATAGCTGCTCTTTACAATGAAATAGTTAAAATACAATTTGGCACGAACGGAATATAAACTGGTAAATCGTATTTCTGTGTGTGTGTGTGTGTGTGTACCTCTGTTAGAGCGTTTTTTCCCAGGTCTGTTGTTCTATAATAGTCACATTTGTTCTAATTATGTGCCCCTCTAAATTTACCCAAAAATTACCACATACTATAATGGGGTTGTGATCTGGCGAAAATGTTTCATGTTATACTGTCTTACTTATCTTTTGTATAACTAAGCTAAGCTTTACTTCACAAAGCTTTCCTTAATGTGTATTATCTATACACCAGAATAGCTGAACTCAAATTCATTCGCTAAAATTTTTTTAAATGTCATGCTTGTGTCATAGCTGTTATCCTGCATTTTAATGTTAATACTGATTTAAGATAAGAGCTTGCGCAAAAAAGCAAAAACTAAATAATTTAACTAACATTTATGATAAATCGTTGGTGCATTGTCATACAAGATATCCTGAAAAGAACCCCACACTATTGATTTGCATTGTATGCTTCACTTTATAATTCGATCTACTATAATCAAGAGCCTAGTAGAAATGCATGCGTTGACGAAAATTCACCTTATTTTTGTGATCTATTCCCTTAATCTCTCTGAACTTGGTATAAATGATATGCTGGTTATTGTATATAAAGAGATATTCTAGTTTGTATGCAGTACTGCTATAGTTTTGCCGGCTGGTTATTAAGCTTTTCTACCTCTAGAGGTATATCATTAAAATGGTATACAACAGAATATAGAGAAATATATTCATTTGACAATATACAAATTGTCAAAAACGAGTTCTAGGACTAAAGAAGAATCTTATTCCATAATGATGCTAACAAAATGAAGCAAATATATTAAAATTATTGTAAAACCTGAATTCAAAAGAAAAAATGCTCTATTGAAAAAGTTGTATTTTAAAAAATATGTGAAACTTAAACGATACGGATGTCAACGGAGGAACTAAGTGAAAGCTCACCCATACAAAGCACAATAAGTTTTTGTTTTACCTACAATTCTTTACCATTTTCTTGCAGAAATGCAAAAGCTGCTCGGGGCATAACATTGCAAATTCTGGTTCTGTACAGAATAGAAATACACCATACCAAAAATTCCAAAAAATCGTATGTTCATTCATGCTTATTTAAATTAAAGCATATCGCGAATGCTCTTATTTTCAACATTCTCGCTCTTCTACGACTGTTGTGCTAAAATATATCTGCTTTTTTTATTATAAAAACAATAATTAATTGTACCTGAGTCTGTGTACATGTGTACATTGCACATAATTAGGTTAATGTGTATGCTGTCCTTGTTAGTTATTCGGGCTAAGTTTTCGTAAAGTAATTACATATTGCAAATGAGTATGCAAACCCACTTCAAAGGTTTACTTTCATTTACTCCATAAAGAAAAATACTTTTTAATCAATCAACTTGCTGGTAAGAAAAATCTATACAAGATTTATCGAATTCGACTTTATTCAATAAAATCATACTTACGCAAAACTATGAGTATCTCACCTTCCTGTAATAATGCATTACCTGATTTAAATTTCTTATTCAATAATATTAACGTTTACCTCTCCTAGATGTGAATATTTACTTGCAGTGTGCGACAATATGACTTAGGCTTATAAGATTTTAGATTTTTTGAACTCATGATAATAAACAAAGCCTAAACTCATTTACGATTTTCAAGCCCTGGTAAATTAACGGTTATATTTTGGAGCGAATCTAATAGTTTTGTTGAAGAGAGTCAAATTTTAATAAAAATTACAAATAATATATTTCTATCCACTCGCTGTTGCCTACACAAGTAACGCGAATATATTTCCCTACGTAATACATAATCATGGATCTAATTCTCTGGATAGTTGGTCTTAAAACAGACTATTCTAATAAAGCACTAAACATAAAAATTCGTCATTTTATATTGTTCCGCGCTAAATTTCCAATAATTATCGCCTATTTAATTTCCTCATAGGCACTAAAGGTCCAACGCAGCATGTTTAAATGGCTAGTATCTCGAATAGTAGAAGCCAAGTGACGGGATTCCCCCACTTATGTTTTTCTAATTTCGGCCATCGATCGAAGTAACATTAGTAGCTCAGCAAATATGGTTTATTAGTAGCCTTCTTGGACTGTGTTTTCGATCTTGCTACAAACGTTCCTTAACCAGCGTTTGAATAGATCTGGCTTAACAAAATAGGCTGTTTATAAAACTTTAATTTCTTCAAAAATAAAGCTCAAACATACTTGAAGCAGTAAGAACGATTATATTCGTATGTACTTTTTCTATTTGTTATGCTCTAGAGCCCATTAAAGTTCCAGACGTCTATGTAAGTACCTTCTTCTGCTTTAATTTGGGTTATCTGTAAAATTTGACAAAATAGGTGGATGGTGGCCAGATTTACATTTATTTTAACATTGTGTTGGATACTATTATATAGGTAAGACTCTACCGTGCCACATCTGAATTTTTCAGATACGATAATCGATTAAGTCGAAATTCGACGATTAATGCATTACAATATCTTTAAGATAATCGATGATTAGATCAAATTGAATATAATGCTTTTTCAATCCTCGGCCAAAGCTGCTAACTGAATGAATTTAGTTTTTTACAAATTAAGTATTAAAATATACTTGATAGCCAAAAGCTAAAATGTATTTAATTGTGTATTAGGCATGGCGAACATAACAAAGTTAGATTGTATAGGACCAGGAATCATGTTAAATTCAACATAAGGAAACTCAATCCCATTAGCACAATTATTAGCGCTTATCAGATACTCATTAATAAGAGTCGGATGTTAAATATTTAAATCCTTGTATTCTGAAACAAAGACACCAATTTGAATACAATTACAAATCATTATTTTCACGGCTAAAATATTGGATCATAAATAAACCTGAAAACGGTGTGTCGTGCCCCACGTTTTGCAGATAAATTCAAATGTAAATAACTTTTCTAAACAATTTTTTGATTGTGATCTAATAATTAGTAATATTGGAGTGCGTTTAGATAACACCTGATTTTTTAGACTATTTTCATATTTTTAATTCATAAAATTATATACCAGACATCAGCACAGACTACTTGTAAATGTCTGATATAAATTTCCTATCTTTTCCGGTAATTTTGACTTTAAAGAAATTATTAATTTAAAGTTAATTTCATGATATATAGCTTTGTAATAATAAATGCATTTCGTCAATATACGCCATCCTGACACATTTTAACAGAAAAATTTTCCCTAAGGTATTTTCAAAAATCAGGACCTGACATAGGCATTGAAAAATAACATGCAGAAAAACTAATTTAAGTGTGCTCGCAAATGAGTTCAATTGGATATATGTAGACATTTTGACCTATATAATGAATAATTTTTCTCAATTTATTAAAAACTCGAATAAGATCAATGTATAAGTTACGGTATATCTTGAAAAAATCTAAAATTTGGAAGTTCAGGAGAATATTTCAAAGAGAGCATGTTTAATTATATTGACGCGCACGACTTGGGACATGCACAAAATCCACTTAAAATTAGCCTGATTATTGTTGGATCTACGGATGGTGCAATACAATAAATTATTCCCTTAGATCAGGTTATAGAACTTAGTTTGAAATAATTTTATTTCCACTTGCAAAATCTATGATGGTTTAATTTAATGAAATCATTAGTTTGCTCCGTGGTCATAACATATTTAATATCATCACAAACTATTCTATAAGCTATAGGTTTAATTTGACCTTTGTGAAGAATAAATTACTGGCTACTTTACAGTTACCGTTTCAATATCCTTCTTTGAACGATGTTCTACTAGGTTGCATAGTACAATCGTCTTAATTAGATTATCCATAGTTTTCTTTCGTAAGTAGTAGGTTTGTACTAACAGTTTCGCAAAGATCCGATTGATCATCATTTCCAATTACGTATTGAGTTCGCCTTCGTGGTGGCAAGGTACTGATTCGTCCTTGTCCACCGAAGGCTTCAGCATCATTCATACTAACCACTGGAAATGAGGTACGATCTAGTCTACCTTGACTGGCTTTTTTGGTACAGTATTTCCCGTACAATCCTCGGACTTCTAATCACACACACCGTATAATGCTCGCATTAAACAGATTTAAGCCAATGTTATTGCAAGCAATGTACTGTGCGTATGTGATTAGAAGCCTGATGGTGGTGCGGGAATTACTGTACCGAAACATCGCCAGTCAACGAAGATTAGGTCGTAGCTCATTTACAGTGGTTGGTATGAACGATATTGAAGCCTTCCGAGATAAGGGATGAATCAGTCTCCAGCCACCAAGAAGATGAATTCTATGCGTACTTCGAAATAGGGATCAATCGAATCTTTGCGAAATGGATAGTGCAAATCTACTACACACGAAAGTAAACCGTGGATACTTTCAACGCTACAATATTTCTATTCATAAAAATAAAGTACTGCTAGTCTTAAATTTATTTTTTCCCCTATGGCTAACAGTTATATATCTATAAACGACAATTAATAAATATTTTTTATCGATGTACTCTCTTAATTTATATTTCACATTTAATCAAATGCAAAACGTTGTCGTGACTGATGCTGATCGTTAACGAAATTCTTCTGAACAACTGAAATCGTTAATAGGGCGTAAAGGAAAAAATCGCCTCTTCTCTTATCTAAATGAAGTGTTCACATAGGTTTTGCACACATTTAATTGCTATGCAGTATCATCAAATCGTCGTAACATTGACGTTCATTTCAACGAGCGTCGTCCTTCTTATTGCATGGCGAAAACCATAGCAACAATTTATTAAAGTGCAATCTGTGAACATTCAATTGTTTATGAATTCAAGCTAGCAATCTAACAAAATTTCATTCGAGTGATACTACAGATGTAGACATCTGTCAGACTTACGAGCATTAATTTTCAGCACTGCTTAATCTTTTGCCATCAAGTACAACAGATTTTTTTTTTATTTTGTCACCTTCAAAAGACAACAGCAAAGTTTAACTGGTGTAAAAAGGTTTAATTCTCTACGGCCACACAATCAAAGCAAATACAAGCTTTATTTATATTATACATATTTGCAACTATACAGAACAGCAAATTTCCAATTATTTTAGTGGTTAATTCAATTTACAAGATAAATATCAAGATAAAAATACCAAGAATCATAGTTATTAATAAAAGTATTTGTATACTCTGCCTTATTCATAAATTTAGATGACGATAACCTTATTCTTATACATAAATTAAATGTTTTCAAATATTAGCGCTAACTAAACTGATTTCAACCATGTAAATGGATGACCCCGTAGTCTATTATAAACATTTGTTATTCTAATGCTTTCATTTTCCTTTAACGTCATCAAATTATCATGCAATTAATTATTTTTCTATTATAAATTAATGTCAGTAAGTTGTCTGTCTATAATTTAGTTAAGATTCTATTTCATAAACTTCTCCATTTTTACTATCTTCAATAATTTAGTTATCGAATCGACAGAGATTCTTTTAATTAAGTTATTTTCTTTTCTTGAATCCATGTAGCTAAATGTAACAAAGGACAATAGGAGTATCGTATAAGCTGTCCATATTTGTATGCAAGCCTAAATAGCCCATTCTGTATAATCCGTTGGGTTATTAACTTTCGAAAACTCATTAAGCAAAATTGGATTTTATCAGGACTACTTTCATTCAAAAGACTAATTTCTTAATTAGCAACATCATATTTGAACAATATATGATTTAAAATCATATGAAAATCCTAAAAGATGCAAAAAGACGTAATAATTCATGTACAAAATTCTCCTACAAACACAAAAAACGAAAACATTTTTATGAATGAAATTTAATTGCTTCATAAAGTTCAAATATTAATGTAATCACTTTGTAACCAGACAACGGATCCAACATTTTTCTATTAATTCAATAAATTGTAATAAAAACACAGACTGCTTAATATTGTAAAGGAAGGTAAAGGTAAGTGAATAATACAATTGATGCACTAAAATTTACTCAATAAATAAACTGTCATATTCTATATAATAAAATGTGTAAGATAAATCTGTGCTTAGAGTTACTAATACTGTTAATATCTAATGGTAGCCAAACGTCAATGTTAACACAATCTCTGAGTTTTTCTAAACACTTTCATGGGGAAGAAAACTCAAGATTATTTTAAGCTAAACACATCTTTAAATAATTTAAATCAAAAGGATTGGAGTAATTTTTAAGGTTAAAACGAAAGACAACGATATTTTATATTAATTGTTTCAATTTTTCCCCACAGCTAAATAAACCTGATACATGTGTGCAAGTTCCAAACATAGAGTATTGAGTGGTACATGAAAAAGTGCAAAATATTGCTGCTTTTAAGTTACCGTATGAAAATTTCTTGCTGCCTGTTAAAAATGTTGTTCTCCTACAAGAGTAAAGTAAATCAACAAACAGTATTTATTTATGATCAATATTGGAATGACGTGTAATATATTTTCATGATTTAATCTATTTTACTTCTAAGATAATTGTTTATCAATACTTTTAGGAAGCCTAAAGTAGCACGGTCAAAACAATAATTTGATCATCTTAATAAGAGTTCAGTAAAGAATAAAATTTGAATAATTGTTTTGGTTAAAATATGTAATTTTAAATGCAAGTTGATGGTCATTTAGATGTATTAAACGTTAAATTACTAGATAAACCTTTAGTGCAAATTTTTCTTGATAATAACAATACTTCGTAAGAAAACTTATTTTCGCTTTGACTTATAAAGTTTGTTATATTTTGATGCAATATCTGATTATACTTGATTTTCGACAAAACTTGGCTAGGAAAATATTTATTATTTTTACTTAATTTATTTATTTAGCTGACGTAATTAAAATATCTTTATATAAGGCAGTTGACTAAACATAAATTACCAAACTCATATTGGTCACGTCGTAAACATATATCATTATAATTGATATTGAAGAATTATGTATTCGCTAAATTGTTATTTATAGGATGTATACGAAATATTATTTTATAAGAATGCATAAAATTAGTTTAATTTTCGTTCGATATACAAATAAACTCGTTACTAAGATAACGACGCTTTGTAAAAATATTTTTCGTTTGGTAATGTATATATTAATCAAACAGTATTTTTCTATACTAATATTTTTGCTAAAGGCTTAAAGTTATTTTATAATCAAATGAATCATACATAATTGCCTGTTTTTTTCTATTACGCATTTGTATCTATAAAATGGCCAGATTTAAACCCAGAGTCGTTATTTAAATAAATGCTATTAAGTTAAAATACATTTGGTAATTTTAACCATTATTTTTTTCTGATAAAAATTAAATCTACAAAAGACGTTTGGGTTTAATTATAAATAGGAATTATTATCTATGCCCAAGTCTAGTTGTCGTAGAATTTCATTTTTATTATAAAAGATGCAAAGCTGATAAAATAAGACTTTGAGTTCAGTAAAAAAAATATGATAATTCATAATCATTAAACATTTTGATGGCCTGTTGTATGTTAATCTGCACAACATGTTAAATGAACAATGGTTAAGCGGACAGTGATAAATATTAGTTAAATCAAGGCTATCATCTTGATATCCACACCAGACCCATTTTATGCGTGTATTTGTCTGTATATACTAAGCAGTTTATAGTTTAGTAAAGGCAATGCATCCAGTAGACCGGCTTTTTCTTATTGGGAACTCTTCACTTAATGTCCTGCATTTGCCGCGCAAATCCCTATCTGCACCAAATTATTTATTTACTTATAAATTGACAACTTACTAGTCAAGTCAACTCTCAAGTCATCAGTGCTATAAGAAATGTGGTTTAATTTTTATATAGGAACAAAATTGGTTAATTATACATAAATACTCTTATATTTATACAGAAAATATTGAATGATTACCATTTCGTGTTTCAATTTTTATGGCAAAATTACTCATATTAATTTAAAAATAAACATACGAAATGGAAACACTGAGACCCTAGTAGTCCTCATTCATAAAGGATGGTTAATGTTTTGCCTTAGAAAATAAATTTTGAAAACGCGTACATTGTGTTATGTTTTGCTGGTAACTTCTAATATATAGAAGTTTTAACAAAATAACGATAAATAGTTTTTCTAAAAATGCATGATTTCCTCAACTTACATAAAATTTAGAAGGAAACTTGTGTTTTATGTTAGCATTTTGTAAGAATATAGTCCAATTAACGATAAAAAATTATATTATATAAAATATTTACCCAGTATACAACTTAAGTTACTTCAGCAAAGCACATCATGCGTAAAATATTAATGAAAATACTCGAATACATAGTTTTTTGTACGAATATGCATTAGTTATTTATTCCCAATACCAAATATTAAAAATTGTTTGAGATAATAATTTATGTTAGAAGTAATATATATTTAATTTATTTGCTCAATAAATTAAAGCTAATGTTATTTCATTTTATTAAACTCCGATCAGTCATTCTAGCATTAAAAACAAGTACTCATTTCATATCTATAACAAAAATCGGTTATTTGTTATTTTAAAAAGCAATATTTTATCTATGAAGCTATTTTTTATTTCCTCGTCCATACTAAGGAACCTCTTTCTATGATTTTCTTTGTGCAAATTTTAGCTATTGTTATGTTTATTTAGGCTCGAATGACTGCATTCTAAACGGGCTTTCCAAATGAAGGCAAAAAATACGCATCAAAAGATACAGAGCTATATTGCTGCTACGGAACTATCTCAAATAGACAAATTTTAGAAACTTATTTCAAAATGAATGTTTACTCTTGTCAATAAAATATCTTGGACGAAAATAATAAACGACTAACTTACTGATTTTCAGGAAAAACATTTGCATTTCCCGTATAGCGACATACTGAAAATATTCCTTCTTTATTTAATAGGTGGCCGGTCGCCTTGCCAGAATTTTCGTATTTTTCTGAATACTCACCACTATTGAAATAATCATCCTCATCACTTTCATTCTCAGAGTGGCTTACTTCCTCACTTGTCTCTGATGCACTGATCTCATATGGCCAAATTTCCTCGATTCCTCTTGCAACCCATTGCTGATTTTTAGATTGAGGATCCAATTGTATTATAAGCGTATTCATAGCTCTTTCTATGCTTCTGATTTTTCCACTGCGCTCGGAACCACAAAACATTGTTCGTACATAGGAACCCTCAGCCAATGTGCTCCTCCAATTCTCGCGCTGGAGGTTACGCTTTTTATCAAGTGATTCATGCGACGTTTTTGCTGCTGGTTATGATTTAACAGGTAGATCAAATTTGAAATAATCCGCATAGTAAATTCTTTTATGTATGTCGCAAATCCTTCAGAATAATATCATGTGTAAATCTCTAAGCCACCAAAGATTTTGTGACCAGAGTAGCATAGTTCGCGAAGCTCTCGTCTAATTTTGCCAATAATACAGCTAATAAATACGCTGCTCTTCGTTTTACGTCTAGTAAAATACAATATCCAAAACTATGTCACATCCAATGAAAGACAGCTGATCAAAATGGTCGAAAACTAGGTCATATAGTCCAATCGTTGCGCTTTCTAGAAGTTACAAGTTAAATAATAATTAACGTAAGAAATATGCCTTTATATTTAAAAATATTTTAATTTGCAATAAAAAAATATTTTTATTAAATAAAGAAATATTTTTAGATTTTTTTAGATAGTTTTATTATTAATAATATATTTCATTTTAAAGCTTATGTTTGAAAAACGGAAGTACAATTTTTGCATGTAAAAAATATTGATTTGCAATAAATAATTTCTAAATATGCAGAAATAAAATCACGTATTAATGTAAAATACGAATGCATAAAATTATACTTAGTTGTTGCCATTTAATTATTTCTAAATTCAAATCTAAAAATACTACTATAGTTTTCTTAAATTCACGTTGGAACATTATTTTAACTGCAGTCTGTTGGTATTTTCTGCCAAATAAATACATTTTTCTAATTGAAATGTTAAAATCAATATTATTTGCAAGATAATTCATATTTAGACATTACCTGAATACTGTGTAAAATAAGTTCTTCATGGCTAAATCTCTATTCTTTAATTTTATATGTACTAAAATAATTAAATTTCTATACATAATTCAAATTTCATAAAACATTTCTTTATTGACATATTTAATATTGCAAACAAATCAAGACGACAAACTAAAATATATGTCGCTATAAAATTTATATATAACAAATTTTGTTATTGGTGTCATTTAAGTACAAACATAAAGTAATCATGCAGTATACCATAGCAAATTATTGGTTACAAATAAACAATTTTAGAACAAAAGTTTTCATTTCGTAATATTAATTTTAAAAATGATATACATTGCCATCTTCTTATATTACTGCTTTTCTATTGTCATGTCATGACCACCAACTTATTTATTTTGAAATTTTGTTTTTTATAGTTAAAGTAGTCTATTTGTTACTCTCAAGGTTTTTAAATCATTTTTTAAATCTCCAAAATAAATAAATTTAAAAATACAAATTTATAAATAACATATCTGTTGAATTTTGTAAGATCAAATTCAAGAGCTAACATTTTATCCTTAGAAGTAAATTATTATACTATTTTAGTGTGAGCTTCAAACACACATGTTAGATATATTTTTCTTGAACAAATAAAAATTTATTTTTCACAACTTCTGTCTCAGAGAATATTTAATTTTGACAAGAAGCCTTAATTTGATATAAAAAAAGTCATCATAATATTTAAATTATCCATTAATTTAATTCAAATATTCGCATAATGCTCATATTTAATAAAGTTAACACCTATTGAAAAATATGCTTTACTTTTCAACATTCGATTTCGTTGAGCTTACACATCGATTTGAATAAATCTGTATCAATACGATACTCTAAAATGTGGTTTAATAATGTTGAGCAAGTCTTATTATCATGTAAGTTTTACAAGATTACTCAAAAATTCTATTTCCAAAGAAATTTCCATAAAAATATTTGAAAAGTTTAAATCAGTTGAAAACGAGTATATTTATTTAATTTCGCGCGACAAAATATTATATTTCTAAAAGGTTAAAAAATAAACTAGCTACAAAACTTAACTCAAAGTTGGCCTACAAATGTAAGTAATTATAATAAGTTTTTAAAGTTTGCAACATTTGTGTTTTTTATTATAATTAAATTCTTAAAACTTATTTCAAGCAAATAATAATGACTTGAAGAAATATTCAATCATTATTTACTACATGTCCAACTGGTAACTATATCAACAATAAGTGATGTAAAATTAATTTCTATTTGAACTATCCGGTGTTTCCTCTTTTAGAAGATGCGCCACACATTTGTGATATGTTTGATGCGACAAAAAAATTATCTATATTAATTAATATATAATATTTAGCTGCTTTTGAAATGTCCCATTTGAAAGCTTGAAATTTAAATCTAAGAATTTAAAAATAAACCAAAATACGTGAAAACATTTTATAAAGCAGTTCTCCATTGCACATTTTTATATTTAGTCAAATAGAAAAATTAACGGAAACATAATGTACTTCACAGCACTTTGTTCATAAACCTATCAATACCTAGACTCATTTACTAATCGGACGAAGTTTAAATTGAGACTCATTTAATTATACTTAATTATTGATCTGACACTACCTATTATATAGATTTAATAAATCTTATTTTGCAATAATGATACATCCTTAGTTCTTTCATATCGCAAGATTTTATAGCAACTGGCATTACGGTTTCACACAATATGTATTCGTTTTGCTTATTTAAAGGTGTTTTAGACCTGAAGTCGAATGAAGGATTTGCCCATTCAATTTTAGTTAATTTATTTTGTCTTTAACATCACGATTTCATTATGTTCATTTTCTGTTATGTTGGCAAGAGAAAGAAAATTAACATGTTAAAAGTGCTTAATTCTTTTTATAAAATCATCGTTTGAAAAATGAAATATGAATCACCATTTAAATTTTATTAAATATGTGCATCATTGAAATTAAAAGTAAAGGTTTTATATGTGAAAGAACACAATTAATCATGACAAAATTATTTTCTTTCTGAGCATTTCTTTTATTTCGAATGATGTAAAATTATTTACTTTTAAGTTGAAATTTAATTTTCAGTTTACTAAACTGTGATAAAAAATAGTTTATATTAAACAATAGGATAAATGAAAAGAAAAAACAATCTGATTTGGTATGGGTTTCTTTGTCATATATTTAATACATGCAATTAATCAAAAGAATAATTTGATGAATAAGTTTTAAGTATTTCATTGGCTCTGCTAGTACTAAGAATGAAATGCTTTTACAAAAGGAGTAGAAAAGTCCATAACATAAATATTGAAAGAAAAAAATAAAAAATTAATTATTAAAATAATATTTACTATTATAACAAATCTTATTTTAAATGAACAGCAATTTCAACGTCTGATGTTTATTTAATTTCAAACTCATAACTAATATTTGGTATTCACAATACTGGTTATGTGATGATTAATATAATATTGCTAGTAGACGATGAAATTAAACGACGTACGGAGTAATTGGAAGACAATATTTAGACAAATTATTTACCCGTTTTCATACAAATATCAAAGCTGTACTTTTAAATAGACTCACACAAAAATCTTTTTTATCCTTATCATGATATTTTCACTTATGTGTCTAGATGATATACTCCAAAATACAAAAAATGCATTATTATTAATAGTAGTAGTAAGAGTAGGAGTAGTAGTAGTAGTAGTAGTAGTAGTAGTAGTAGTAGTAGTAGTAGTAGTAGTAGTAGTAGTAGTAGTAGCAGTAATCGTACAAGTAGTAGTGGAAAAAGAAGAAGTACTATTAGTTGTTGTATTATTGTTTTTAATATTATGGTTATTATTTAAAATTATTTGTGTTATTAAAATATTTTATTAATTAATAATTATTATTAAATGGTTATTTCGATAAAAAAGCTATTTTGCTCCAAAATTTAAAAAAGCGTAACGTAAGAGTCTAAGCTGTGAATTTTTAGTGGTCTGTATATGATGGTGTCTATCAAATGTAAAATGTGGTTAAATGCAATCGGATTGATACAGAATATATAATGAAAGATACAGGAGTTTACAACTCAGTATGTAAAGTTTAAGTATCAATTTTATTTGCACTTTTAAAGTTATCTGATTTCTTTATTTTCAAGTCGATCACGAAATGACCCAAGAAGTAAGAATAGGTTTCTTTACAAAACTATTAAAATAGCGCTTCGATATTGCAAAAAAATAAACAATGAAAATGTGTGCAACAAGGAGCCACAAATCATTATTTAAAGGAGATCACAACCCACATAAATTACCAATTAATTGTTACTTGAGAAGCTATAAACCCCTGCATAGGTACATCAGGGTAAAAGCTCATACTATAGACATTTCAGCATTATAATTATAACATGCAAAGAAAATGGACAGAAGGAAGGAAATGAAGCTAGTGCCTTCTAAAATGACAATTTAAACCTCAATAACTAAACAGTTAGTCAGTCTGATCGAAATTACAAAGGTAATATAACAGAACAGACACATTACCGGTAACACAAGGTTTAAAGACAAAGAATTTACGCACAATCAATCCATCAAAACTCGAAAACATCGCTTGTGGATACCATTTACAAGTTAATGTTTTATTTGATACTGCTCAGAAACTGCACAATGAATAGAAGTCTATAAAGAAAAATTATATCAATGCACAAAACCTCTACAATTGAAATTTATTTATTTGACAACTAAATATATAGCAACATAGAGTTACAGATGTATGTTAAATTAGTTTTACTGGATGAAGACATATTCATATGAGGTTTCACTGTAACCAATATACAAGCATGGCGTTCAAATATTATAAGCAATAAAGAGACATTAAAAGCATCTGTTCGGCTTAATAAAAATCAAAATATATACAAAACAGAATTTACCATGTTTGTTGCCCACAGTTATAATGAAAACTCAATAATTATTGATGATTTAACCTAAAAAAATTCCTCAATTTATCCAAAAAAAATTAGGGATTTGATTATTCAATTTGGAAATATTATTCAACATATAAATGTCAGTATACTACGATTCAAAATGTCTAAATCAACCATCTCGTATGGCTTTATTTCAGAAATGCTAGAAATCTTACAAAATTAAACAGGTTTATAACGTTAACTAACAACAAATTTTGGAATGTTCCAAATAAGCTAATTTAAACACATAACTAAACAGGATATAAAATTTGGAGTATTAATTTTCATTTTTGCTGCAATAATATTAAGGAAATATAAGTCGATAGTTTCAAATTTATATTTGCGGTCACGATACACATAAATCCAAAACAGAATAGTAGGGAAATTGCTCTAAATAGGGCGTTTGTCAAGATCATCATAATTTATAGGGCATATACACGAACCTCTCTGTTAGTTCAGATGGTAGAACTTGATACACACTGTATTCAAAGGAATACATTTGAATCAACAAGCATACATTTTGTAGTCTACTAGACAATTCTACTTTACAATTTACTTTATGCGGATTCGAGGGTATTTGACTGATTTTTATATTTTGTTTTAAGTTGTGGGTGCGCATTCATAGATAAGCCTAATCCAAAAGTTATATATTTGAATCTCATTTTCATTCAATAATAGGTTTCTCAATTGTTACGTCCATCTTTTCTTAAAGCAGCCAACGATTCTCTCTATATGTCAAATAGCAAAGCCTTACTCTATATTGTCGTGACTAGGCCCTTGATTTCTTGTTAGAGCTTGATCACAAAGGTCATGCAAATAAATATAGTTAAAGTATATCTTGTTACTCTAACGACACAAATAAATTGCCGACATATTGCTTAAATTAAATTCAATTCGATTTACGCTGCACCAATGAGAAAAAGGCGAAACTTGCCGTTAACCAATAATGTGCAAGTAGCCATATATGTCTATTATATGGTCATTTAAGCACGGTGAATTTTACATGCAATTCAGTTGTCGCGATTGCTTTCTGCTGTGCGTGTCTCTGAAGTGCTGTCTCCTACCTTTCACATACGCTGATTTTTGTCCTTGCTTTACCATCATGGGCAACATCAGTAACGCCAATCTTGTTGCCGTACAACTAGAGAGACGAGCAAATTACTGCAGAACTTCAACGAAGTTACTCAGCGAGATTCCAACGCCACAACAGAAGGAATCACAGCCAAAGTCAACCCGAGCTGGTCACAAGAGTCTAGGAGTACTTCAGAACGACATCACACTTATGGGCCTTTCTCGGCATTTGCCAGAGAACGCAAGACTGTCCCTGTTAAGGGCCCGGCAACAGTACTAACTCTTGATTTTATTGCACTCTAACCGAGTTTGTAACGTCGAACGGCATATTCTTGAAACCGGGGTGTTAACATTATCAATTTTAACGGTTTGATTTTTTAATTAAAGCTTTAGGCAGATTCAGACAGGTACATATTTCAAAAAAGTACAAAAGCTACTAAGTTAATTAAATGCGTACAATAGCAGCTGAAGTTTTTGACAATATCATAATACATATAGAATTTATATGCAATTGTACATTAATCATTTACAAGTGGAAAGTAGCGTACATTTTTTAAATATTCTGGAGTTCGATAACTACTCTCATAAAATAAATTTTTCTTTAGTTTTTCTCTTCAATTTCGGATTATTTTTCATACAAATATCGTACGGGGGAAACTATTTTAAAAAACATTGATTTTTGTTGGGACATAATTTTCATAAACTTTTTCGTGTATTCATACTGTCTGTTTACGCTAATGTTCAATCTCATATATTCTGTATTGTAAAAGCGAGATTGGCTCTCAAAATGTTTGCCTTTATATTTATTAAATGAATTAGAAAGCCTAGTATGCCAGGTATTTTAGTTGGTTTTGACATTGGTGCTATAAAATCGCATTATGAGTCGATTACAATTCTGCTTTTGTTTTTGGTGTATATACTTTAAAATTTTCCATTTAGGATATCTGTAGCAGAAAGTTTTCCCCAATTTCATTATAAAAGAAGACGAGAATATGACCATAGTTTGTTCAGTAATTGCGGAAATATATTTCTCCACATTATATCATTATCTATACTACGCGTATTATATTCCTATTTGAGTCGAGGTGATGAACGAGTGGTCAGCGACGTTAAGGTAGCAAATCATTCTTCAGGTGAAGTATTCTGGTCACTGATGTACACATGACTAAAGTCATAGATACCGGTGCATGGTGAGGAATCAAGGTTGAACTAGTCATTGTGAGTTTATTGCGTTATTCTCCAACCATGTGTCTTTAATTTTCTAGCATGTACAGTTGACAAACTCTACCATTTTTTAAATACAGCGCAATCGCGCTGTATGCTAGGCAATATATGTCAAGTAGTTCATGTGATTGTATTTCGAAAAGTCTGCATGTAGGTGTGCTAGTGGAATACGTCGGGAACACAGTCTTTCTATAGTGTTAGTTGCAATCTTTAATCGGTTTGGAGGACAGTTAAGCTGGTTACATTTATTTTATAAAAGATAAGATGCCATCTTTCTCTAACTGAAACCATATGCGGTACGCCTTGGGCCATTGGTCCACGGAATTGCAAATGTTGTTGCATGTCTAAAAGTAAACGAGGACGAATAGAAAACTTAAATTGTATAATAAATGGTTAAGAAGATAGCCATTATAATATTTAGCAAAGAGGATTGGTATATCTGGATTGTTACAATCTACAAATTACCGAGGTGAACGAAGATAACGAGAAGTTAAACAACTAAAGGCCTAAAATTCCAAGGTTATATTTGAATCGCAAGTTCTTATATCAGGAAGGCAAGTGAGAATAAAGTCATCTGAACAAGACATACCAGTAAATGAATTAGCGCTGTCAGATCAATAAAAGAAACTTGAAGGATCCATCAGTTCGCCGAAGAATTTTTCAGGTATGTATACTTTCCTAAAACTATGGCTCATTAAGTACTTACATTTGTTAGAATAAACTAAGAATTGTATAGTGTAGATAAGTCAATTCACCCTGTATATCGTTTTCGTCATTTTGGGAACTCATCACTTACTGGCTAGAATTTGCCGCGGACTGGGCTCGAACGTGGACACGTCTGCTTCGGAATCTGGCGCTCTAACTACTGAGCCACCCTGTTGCACACTACACACAATTTTCAGTTATATACTAACTAATGTACATTGGTAAGTTTTTTCTCTTTTGAGTGGAACTTATATGGCATCCTTATGACTATTCTACGCATAGTTGCATAAAAGTTTACGTTCAATTTGAACTGCTACATACTTTGTATTATGGAAACTGTAATGTATATTTACTATAATTAGATATAAATAATTTTATCATTTTTTTAATAATTCCTATTTTGGTCAACATGATTAAATTTTAATCATTAAATAACCATATAACTTGATTTCTTAATTCCAGCAATTAATTAAAAGGCAAAATTTCCGAGCTATTATGCGTATTAAAAATAACTTTGATTATTATTTAGACGGGGCGTTAGTTAGGAGCCTGAGGCCCATTCTCGTCTTTATAAAGAAAGACTGCGCATCCCAGTACGGAACATATAAAAAAGACAACTATCACTGACCGCCAATATAGACACTTGGAAGCAATTGAACAAAGAATGTTATGGAAATTATCCAAATAGATAGAATCGAATAGAATAGAATATCTTTATTTGGATTCAAACCACACATGTTCCATCAAATAATAAAATTGGGAAATGTACAATATAAAAAAGTTATCACATCACATAAAAATGTGCAATTAGTCTCATGTATATAAGTAAATCTCACTAGTTGTACTGTACAATATATCAATATCAGAAAGTTTGGCTGTAAAGAGTAATAGATTCATCATCAAAAATAGGAAAAATTAAGGTATAATTCGAAACTAATATTATGCAAAATAAATGGGAACCATGACTAGCAATTGATTGCATGTATTGTTGACTAACATGTTGATATAATGCATAACATATCAATTTGAATAATACAAAACTTGGAAATAAAAATCTCAAGAAATTATGTTTCTGATAACAATTATCCTTGTCTTTTATTCAACCATGAGAAAGTATTATCATAATCAAAATAAAAATATCAGCAGGATTGTAGACTTTTTCTAGTTCAGTAGATAAAAATTTAAAAGACATCTTAGATGGAGGCATTTCTCTAAGCCCTTTGGCAATTGGTTAAAAATTTGGTAGATTTTCGAAAAAGAGAATAACTTGCTCGCAACATTCCCCACCAAAAGTAAAAGAATGTAAAAGAATTTTCAATTCGAATATTTTTTATGAGGGATAAGCAAATTATATACATTGAAAAAATTATTTTTTTTACACGGAGAATTATGGACCTCCAAATATACGCCTCGATTTAGGAGACAAGACATACACGAAAAAGTTTTCGGCACAATGATGGATCATTCATGTTGCTTCTGTTGATCTGACTGCGCTAATACATTTACCTGCGCGTCTTGTTCAACTGACTCAATTTTTAACGGGCTTTCCTGATATAATAACTTGCTAGTCATGTACAAGCTTGGAATTTTAGTCCTTTCGTTTTTTTAACTTCTCATTATCTTCGTCCACCTCGGTAAATTGAGGAATGCAACAATCAAAATTTGCCAATCCTCTGTGATATCAATTTTAATGACTGTCTTCTTAATCATTGCTTTTACAATTTAAGTTATTCTATTCTTCCTCGTCTACTTTTAAACGTGCAACCACAATTGCAATTCCGTGGATCAATGGAACATAGACCTACACATCTGGTCTTATTTGGAGAAAGATGGCATCTTATCTTTTATAAAATAAACAACCGATTATATATTGCTACTAGCACTATAGATAGACTGTGTTCTCGACTTATTCCACTAGCACACCTACATGCAGACTTCTCAAAATACAGTCACATAATATATTTTACATATATTGTGTAGCATACAGTGTCATTGCGCTGTATTTAAAAAATAGTTTTGTTTATCAATTGTATCTGCCAGATAATTAAAGGTACCTGGTTGGAGAATAACGCAATGAATTCACAAGGGCTATTCCAACCTTGATCATTTACCATGTACCAGTATCTATAACATTAGTCAAGTATCCATAGGCGGCCAGAATACTTCACCTGATGAATGATTTGCTTACTTGCTGTCGCTGACCACTCGTTCATCCGTACTATAGATAATAGTAGAATGTGGAGAAATATATTTCCGAAATTACTGAACAAACTAAGGTCATATTTGCGTCTGCTTTTATAATAAAATTGAGTAATTTAAAAAAAAGACGGAAAATTGTTCAGCTTTAACACTCACATTTTCCTGGATATCTCTCATAAAATAGTTCTTGAAATATTGAATTGCTGTTTCAGATTACTTCATTAAATGCAATTAACCACAGAGCCTGAAAAATTATAACCCTACTTTGACTTCTAAAGCAAATTTACGGCCTAACGAGATTTTTTTGCACTGTAAACCCTGCTCTACCTTATAAGAATAATTGTTGATAAAATTCTCAGTGTACATGATATCAACATGATAGTTTACTTCGTGTGGATATAACATAGAAGAACAACTAGCTCGGTCACACTCACAAATTCATCGAAGCCAAGATCTTGCAGAACATAATAGGCCTTGATTTCATGTTGATCTTGTCAATATAAAGACCATCGACCTCTTCACCGGACTTGAGTAAAGCTTTTGGACACTTGCCTCCGAGCGTTTGAAGTTACAGGACATTCAGCAAACCCGAGTGCATCATTCAGCAGAAATATCAGCAGCTCTTTGAGAAGACAAAACGCTATTTGATCTCAGCAAGTCACAGCTTTGAGTTTTCAACACGATGCAACATATCGTCACAGCAGAACAAACTATTGCACTCGAAAAGCGACCGTTACCCCGTGCTAAGCTACAACCTTCCCAAGAGGAATTTTCAAGAATATTGAAACAGGGAATCAGACCATCAAAATGTTCATGGGCGTCACCATTACAATTAGGCTTCAAATTAAACGGATCGTACAGAGCCAGTGGAGTTTATCACAAGCGAAATTCAATGACCAAATTTGATGCATATCCAGTTCCCAATATAAACATCTTACTTGGAAAACTCAGTGGTAGCAATTTCTTCTCAATGCTTGATCTCAGACAAGACTACCATCACATTCAGGTAGCTCCAGAAGATAATAAAATGACTGCGGTCATCACTCCATTTGGCCTTTTCGAATACCTCTACATGCCTTTTTGTCTAAAATGTGCTACTGAGACATATCAAAGATTCATGGACAACGTACTCCTCGACGACTCCGCTTACTGTATATCATATCTCGATGACATATAGGTTTTCAGTCCAGACCTAGAATCTCATACCAAGCACTTACGTAATTTGCTCTCACACTTATCCAACAACGGACTCCAGATCAATTGTGGGAAAAAGCTCAGTTTGACAGCAACTCTGTGGATTCCCTAAGGCATTGTATTGCGCCACAAGATATTCAAACTTTGCCGTCGAAGGAAAATTCTATTATGAATATCAAATGACCAAAGACTGTAAGTGAGCTGCATAAATTTAATGGCGTACTTAATTACTATCAAAAGTTCTTTCCCTGCCTTTCAAAACTATTTTATCCGTTGTGTAGTCACCTGCGGAATTGAAAATTACTTAGCAACAACTCCATTATTTTGTGGTCATCTGAAGACGAGAAATTACTCCGCTTCGCCCTCAACTCGTTAGCAAACGCTACAATACTAACGCATCCAGATTTCCAACGATAATTTCTACTCACAACAGATGCTTCTGTGCTTGCTATTAGGGCCATTTTTGAACAAGAGATCGACAAAGTATGGAAGCCTATCAGATTTTACTTGCGTACACTCCATCCAGTAGAAACTAAATGCGATTTTTTCGGTGGAGAACTAATCGCCATCCACTTCAGCAGTATCACTGGCAGCTGAAAATTTAGTGTTTTTACAGGTCATGCACAACCGGTAAACGTACTTCGAACCGCGACTTCAATTGTCGCAAAGTAACCTGCCAGAGTAGAAAAAAAGCTATCACGTCTTAGCGAATTGCAATTCGTCATCTTTCATGTCATAGGCAAACCAAACTACATTGCATTCGCACTTTTCAGGCCAGACGTCTTGCTACAACCACCTTCGCGTTTGACATTCTCAGTCAACTCTGTGACTTTCATGGAATCTGCACTTACGTCATCCCCCTGCGAACAGAACAGCGCGGTGGCACTCACATTCACAGATCAGTAGCTCATCGCCCCCACCAAATTCGTATGATGACTCTGGGAAGGTTTCCCTATTGTTTGCTTTACGGGTACGTAGTCCAACAAGACAGTTTCCGACCAAACTTCAGTAAAAGGTTTTCAACTCAATTCACTCAATTTCTGGCGAAAGAAGCAAGGCGACTGTCAGACTATTTACAGATCGTTTGTGAGGTCACATGCTCAGGCAAAACGATAAATGATTGGTTTTTGAGTGTGCCGTTTTCCAGAGAAACAAGATCATACAACGCACTCGTTCTAAATTACAACATTTCAAAACTACTTCAGGCCTAGCCATTGCCCACAGCGACATAGTTCGTCTGACAGCGGTTCAAGGTTTCAGCTATCTTTTAGAATATAGAATAGAATAGAATAGAATATCTTTATTTGAATTCAAACCACACATGTTCCATCAAATAGATAATTATATTGGAAAATGAATCTTTCGTATTGGATTCATTTCGGAACCAGTTCACTGGTTCAAATGGAAAACTTTTATGCAATAGCACATCCTCCGAAACCATAATGTTTGCAGTGATACAAACTGTAATCTAGTGGCGTATATAGTGCAGGAGATAGGGCATGTTTCGCAACTTTTCTTTGTATAGCTTCTATCTGATTGGACTAACCCTTTTTTTAACAGATTCCAAGTAGCGGCAGCGTAATATTAGTATCGGTCGAATCCAAATTGCATACATTTTAAAATTTATAAATTCGATAAGATATTTCTATTTATTATTGCCCATCTGTTCTTGGCAATGCCTAATATCAATTAAATATGTCTCTCAGCAGAAGCTGTACATTAAATAGTTATGCTAACTATGATTGATAGATTTACAATATGGCCTGTGGCTTTATCTCTTGGCATTATTACTGCAGACAAAGTCACTAACGGTTTTATCTCTGCATAGATAGCATTTCATGTTGTTCTCAACGTGGTCATTCCTGATAGAGGCACTTGCTTATCATCGGATTGTTTCAAAACTACCCTGCGGTTCATAGAACGCACCTTACATCAGACTACTGTCTATCATCCCCAATCTAACGGAATAATAGAAATAATGCAAAAGGAACTCAAAGCAGCTTTGGCATTCTCATCCATAAATGGCAACTGTGTAGATGCATTAAATTTGTTCCTACTTGCTATGCGTTTCCGTACACATGAATCTATTAAAACGTCTGCGTCTCAACTCTTTTATGGCATGGATCAACGCCTGTCCATTTAGCTCTCACGTCTACTACCCGCAAAGGATGGCTCACAGATCGGAGTTTCTTGCTTTCAACTTCATTTTGGTAACATGTCTGAACAGCAGCCGAGACATACTCCTCGTACATTCTTTGTTCACTCACAGCTTCAAAGTTGTACAAGAATACTCGTTCGTAACGAGGCTGCTTTTTTAACACTACAACCGAAATATTGCTGTTCTTATGCGATTTTGCTCAGACAGCCGCAATAATTCATTATCATGCAAGTTGTGACACCTACATCTGTAAGCATACGCAAGTTGAAACAGTTTATCTAACCACCTGATCCTGGCAATATACAATCTTATACAATCGTCTCAGGCTCCCATCATAAAAGAACAATTGATTGCTATGCATAACGCATAACTGATAATATTTTTACATTAATTTTTCGTTATTCCACGTATCAATTTTTAACTTTTGCACACAACTTGCACCGCCATTTCACACGATGTGATTTCTATGGAATCACATGTTTCATTACCTTTCTCACAATCATTTGTCTCACGTGGTGTATCTACCTGTTCTTAGCTAACAATTTGTGGCTTTTTTAAACAGTTCTTCGGAATTATACCATCTCTGCGGCAATGTTCGTGTCCACCTTTTGTCGCTGCCATTTCATTTCCTGGAATATATTTTTTAACATTGTACTGTTGCAACGAATGGCTTAGACCGGAGCTCACACTGCCTATTTTGCGATGACAAATTACTTATAGCTAACGCCTTGTGTAGCAACAACAAATAGTTATTGGCTTCATATCATGGTACAGGCCACTTTCAATCTCAACTTCCTCAGTTGCACAGTGCACACTCTACGCATATCATGACCACGACGTCGAGCATACACTAGCTTCTTTGGTTGTATTCGATCCCATTGACAGCGATCCAGCCTGCCCAGGTTTCAGTTTAAATCTTGCAAATTTAGTCGCAATCTATTTTGCAATTTTCATGCTGCAGCTTTCAAAACTTCTCACGCCATTCTATTTCGCTTCATGCTGTAGGACCGGCTATTAAAAGCTAACAATTTGTATAAAGGCTCCTAGTGGTTATCGGTTATCATATCACTGTTGAAGCAACCAACAGGTATGCACCAGCCCAGTATCTACTGTAAATATTCCATTAGCTGTTAGGTAGATTAATAAGCAGTTGCTTAACTTGGTTCGAACTCTGCCCTACATTGCCTGTCAAGCCTCGCCGAGAGGAACTATGTTCTTTTTTCAGAGAGGAATGTAATACAACGGCTCAGATCAATTCGCCGACATATTACCTAAATGAAATTCAATTTTCATTATGCGGTACCTCTTAAAAAAACGACATTTGCCGTTTATCAATGGTGGGCGACCTTGCGTTTGCAAAAGTATATAAGCACGGTGAATTTACCATGCATCATCACACACTTGACATTTCTTCCCTGCGCGTCACGCGTGATTGCTGTCGCTCTCTCTACTTGACTTTTTACTTACACTGACTTCTAGACTTGCGTTTATCACACAGGGTCACTAGTCACTTGGACTTGAATCACGCCAATGTTCTTGATACTGCACAACTAGTCATAAGTGATCTATTAAATATTAAACGGACTTCTACGTGTGACAGCCACCACGATGTTGCAGCAGATCTATAACAAAACAATTCTCAGCATTCATACAAAAACTTACTTTTGCGATTTTAACAACTCTACTTATCCCGGTCAACCTACACAAAGGAGCACCAGCCAATCAACCAGAGCCGACCAGAAGTATCTATGAGTACTTCTAGACACTGCAACACTACCAAACTTTCTCTGCATTTACCGGAGAACACAATCCCGCCCCTAACAAGGGCCACCAGGAGTAACTGTTTCCCATTATCTGCGGTATGCTTACTATTTTGTAACGTCGCATGGCATTTACTTTCAGGCGGGTCGTATCAAATACAGCTTCGACTCTAAATCATAATTTTAGAATAAATTATACCATTAAAAAATATTTGCCATTGACACCTTGACCTCTTTTACAGATTTTTCAATGTTTGAATTCTAACTATTAATATGAACTATATCAAAAACTGCACGTTCGCCAGTATCCACTGATCATTAATTCTAACAAGCAGCTCTTTGCACGGTTCACCCCTGTTTATGCTTTGCTTATTATACGTTGTGTAATGTGTCAAAATCTTTTGATTATGCATAGTAGTATTAATTGACTTTCACATTTAGTTATAATATACCATATATAAATGTACTTCTTATAAGCGCTTGTATTGAACTATGCCTAAATTTCTTCCGCAAGTTTAATTGTATAGTTCCGATTCTATGTTTGCTATGTGGATAGTTCTACTATATCTTAGTTTTTTCGGTGTTCAGTGTTCATGCTTTTATTTATATGCCCTATCCACCACAGGTTTGCACGGTTTGGTTCTAACTACTGAAATTTCTGACACACTTTGTGTGGGAAATTGTCTTCCGTCGTACCTGCCCAACGAAGCGACCGTTTGCTATCAATCCATTGATTTATATGATGCGAATACAATATGTAAAATATCAGGGTTTGCAGGCGCTAGCTCTATAAGTCCGGCATTAAATAATACTTTAGACTTTTTAGGCCTGCCAAACTTTTTCTTCAATAGGCGTTGTTTTGGAAATGAGTCTGCTCTAACAGAATGTAAACTAAAAACTAATATTGAGTTCTGCTCGGATAATGACTATCCGGTAATTATCAAATGTTCCATGGCATTACCAGATCTTAAAATAGATATAGATAGTTTGAAATCTAGCTTCTACCTCGATTATCGTATGACGTTCTTTTTAAAGTGTGCAATTGAAGAAGGCTGCCTATCTAAACAGTTCCATGCAAAATTTAATAAAACAAAGAAGCATAATTGGCGTGAATACCGATATCTTTTACGGTTTTCATCCATTATAAAAAATATTGGTGCCACAGATTTCAAGCCATACAGCCCACCAGAGACTTGGGAATGGCACCAATGCCATCGTCACTTCCATAGCATGGCGCATTTTGCTGATTACCAGGTATTTGTAAATCAACATTTTTTTATTCATGCTTTCAAAGGTTGTTTAACCGAATGCCAAAATTCGTCTTAGATTATATATCGGTATTCATTTACCGGTATATTTATCAACCGACCACCCATCACATTAAATATAGAACATGTGAGAATTTAATTTAAACAGATGCAGATATATAGGAGAGTGAGTTATGAGAGAGTATATATATATATATATATATATATATATGTGTGTGTGTGTGTGTGTATTGTTGATCCCATAACAATTACTGGCATTCCTCTAGATAGGAGTGCGTCGTGTATATATATGCGCGTGTCTAGCAGTTACGCGTTCATTTAAATGTAATAATATACACGTGTGCATCTATCTAAGTGAAACTGTAATGTATTATTTCAATTACACATCGCATGCATCAGACTAAATTTTAGTATTTGATATGAACATAGAGACTCATACTTGCTGCATCGATAATATCATTAGTCCTGTGATTTTCTTCGAACCATGTGAAATGAGGTAGTTAATGATGGCGTATGTAGCTGGGGTAGCCAAATTTAATAAAATATTATTAATATTTTGTTAAAGTTTTTTTCTTATTATGATTCTTGCAGTCGTTACTTTCAATCTTTATTTAGTGCTACTTTCCAAATGGAGTCTGATAATTTCCTTTTTATTGTTTCATTCATAATGTAATCTCTCGATTTAATTTCAACATATGCCCTAATAAATCTTGTTATTCTTTTACGACTGTATACCAATATGCGTCGACAACTATCCCAGTTGATTTTACTTTTAGTCTACTGGATGACGCGCAAGATTAGATCTATTAATTTGTTCACATTTTCATGGTGTTCGATGTTCCCTATTTCTTAACTTATTTCGGCGCATGGTTTCACTCACATGCATTAGTATCATCATTATCAATACATACAGCAATACAACAGACTTTAATAACGGATATTTTATTGTCATGGTAAAAATAAAATAATAATAATTACATTAATTTAAAAAAATAATTTTAAAGAAACAATTAATAATTTAAAACAAAACAAAATGTTACAAGTTAGTCATTTACGATGCTGAGGATCAAGCTAATGATGAGATAGGTATCAAGGCAACACTACGAAATGAGGCAACCTAAAACTCTACACGACATAATTATGACCAATAAACCCTTAAGGCAAGGCAACATCAGAAAGCCAGCCTCATCGCATTTTTACTTTATCGTTTCATAGACAAGACCAAAGCTTTTAGTCGTGAAAATGCAATATTTGCATGGAATTTCATAAAATCCTTATGTGTCTAATATTTTAATTTCCCCCTTTAGATTGGGAAGTTTATTAGTTATGGTGACGGACTACCCTAAAGTTGGTTGTATATTGTATTTTAATGCCATTGATTTTTATTTACCGTATTTCGTGTTAAATTGACCCTACGATCCTCCTTCCATCGTTCGCGTTTTTATCGTTTGACTTGTGCTTATTATTGTTTCAAATAACTTAGGATGGTACTTATTAGCATTGAATATTTCTCGAGGTTTGCTTAATTCAATCTCAATATCATTTACATTTTATGATCTAAGGCATCCCATTATCCTTTATCTTAAGATGCTAATTTTCATCCTGTACAAACGTTTTAACTATAAAGTATTAACGGTACTCGAGTAAGTAACCTTTCTATAAACATCGTTTACTAATTTCGTGCCATTTAAAATTAATTTCGTGTCCAGGAACGCTAATTCACTCATTAACTCCATTGTAGTTGCAAACTAGATTTCACTCATCTGATTAGTTAAACTTAAGGAAATCGTCATATAACCAAGTTAATAAGAGAACCTGTATGCTATCCATATCGGCAATGGTTGCCTTATTGGGATACCTCCCAACGTCTAGAATTCCTTCTTAAAATAGTAATAAGTAGAATCCATCAATATATTTAACATCTCCGTAATGTTTCAAGTTGACATTTTATTTAATTACATTATTATCGGATTATCAATTAAAAAACCACGAAAATATTCCTGTACTGTTGATACTGATTTATTGGTGCTAATTTATGTCAAATTTAAGCTTATCTGCTCATCACTTTTATCTAGTAAACATCGACTATTTAATAATAATAATAATACATTTATTTGGCATCAAAGGCCAACTGGCCTGACCATTGAGATAACAAATCAAGGGTAGGATATGTGGAGGCGAGTGGAATTGTGACTAGCAAAGTATTTGATGGCAGGGGGGTTTGGGAAGGGAAATGTTATCAAAAACGTCAAGATAGTTCAATCTGGTGAAAAATAAATAGGAACAAAATTCCATTTGACTAGACAAGATCAATTGGAGAAAGTCCATGAATTGTCAGAGCTTCTAGGTAAAAGTGAGTTCGAAAATAAAGATAATAAAGATGGCGGATCGTAGGCAGACATCGGTCGATGGAGTCCATTGTCGTGGAGATTGAGTTGATGGAGCATAGCAAGGACATGGATGGAATCAGCCGGATTGAAAACGAGCTTCTTGCACGGGTCGCAGGCATCCGTAGAACGAGGTTGTGATTGAAGGAAGGCCAGGGAAAGTCGATGTCCTGTTGGGTTATCGGTCCTCCGCTGAAACAAGAAAGAAAAGAATTGGATGAGGAAAACTTAGTAAGGTATCCACTACGTGGATATGATGGGGTCACGAATGGGTTGAGAAGAGGTATCAGTGAGTCAAGAAGAAAGGATGAAGACCAAGGAGGTAAAGTGGAAGATTAGAGAAGTTAAAGAGAATAGCCTGGGGAGAAGTAAATGTTATGGATTGAGAAGGAACCAGTTTCGTTTCCAATCGGTGGTATCGCAAAGAAGTTTGTTGAAGAAGTACTGATGGGCTGCCTTTTTGAATTCGTGCTGGGATAGGAGCTTTATATCTGTGGGAAGAGCGTTGAAAACATTAGTGGCTTTGGAGAAGAGATAGACTTTTTTAAATATGGTGGGGGTATGGTTAGCTTGGATAGAAGAGTTACTAGAACGTGTGGCGTAGTGGTGACTTGGGTGGGCAAAGTTGGAGAGTGGTAGGGAAGTTGAGATCTTATGGATAAAAGAAATGACTCGAAGGTGACGTGTGAACCAGAGCGGAAGAAGGTTAGCCAAAAGTAGGCGTTCCCTATAATTTTGGCATTTCGGGAAGACTCGCTTAAGAAATCTGGAGGATACCTGTTCAATAGTATACGAGGAGGCGAGGGTGAGAGGACAGTAGAATTCGCTGGCGTAAGAAATGAGGGGCAGAACGTAGACCTTGAATAATGTGAGTTGGAGAGTGGGGTTGTTAGTCTTAAAACAGATCAGACGGGCCCATTTGAAGAGTTTGGAAGTAGTGTGTGTAAGGTGTGGGGAGAAGTCTAGGGACTTAGAGAAATGAATGCCGAGATGTTTGGCCGAATCTATTATTTCTATGTCGAGGGGGTAGTTGGTAACCGGGATAGAGCAGAATGGATCAGACGAGAGTCTCATTAAGTGAGTTTTGGTGGGATTTAGTTTGAGACCGATTCTGCTGAGTTGCAAGTGGAGCGAAGATAGGAGCTCCGATATAAGGGGTGAGGAAGGGTTGGATGTTGTGGGGTTGCTGAATACGATAACGATGTCATCCGCATATTTGAACAGCTTGAAAAGATTGTCTTCAACCTGTATGTGTGCGAGTGTAAGGTTGAAAAGAATGGGACCAAGTACGGAGCCCTGGGGAACATCGGATCGGACATGGGTTGGCCTCGAGTGACTTCTGCCAACTTTTACTGTCGCATATCGGTTTCGAAGATAATAACTGATAAGATTGAGAACGTTGCCGCAGATACCGCTTCTCATTAAGGCAGATTCGATTGCTGAAAATGACAGCGAGTCAAAAGCCTTGGATATATCTAGGAAGAGGAGAGTGCACTGAAGCCCTTTAGAGAAAGAAGAGTAGCAATGATCGAGAACACTAACTAAGTTGGTGGAAGATGAGCGGCCGTTCAAAAATCCATGATGTTCATCAAGGAGGTAGAAGTTTACATGAGACTTAATGAAAGGGTAGATTAGGTTGTATAAGATCCTGTCGAAGATTTTGGTGAAAGAAGGTACGATAGTAATGGGGCGGAGATCTTTAAATGATGAGATCGAGGAAGTGCCATTTTTGGGGATAGGAGAGATCGTCGAGCAAAGCCAGTCCGGGGGAAGATAGGTGGTTTCGAGACAATGATTAATAACATCTGCAATTAGAGAGAAGACGTTCCAGCCAAGCAGAGCAATCACGCTGACCGAGACACCGTATTGATCAAATTGGTGTTTAGATTTAATGTCTTTAACTGCTTGGGCGACGGAAGCCGGAGAGACGTAGAACCAGCGTAGGTACTCGGAGTCTCCGTTGTCTAACATCTCAACAGGCGGGGTGGGAGTGGAAAATGAGTCGAGAAGGTGAGTCAGATAATCGTTAGCGAAGCAGGGGTCGTCTGACTGAGAGAAGTTAGTATACGAGGTTTTGGGCTTTTGCAACAATTGGTGTTTGATGATGGCGAACTTTGCCCGGGGGTTAGGAGCTGAGCGGATTCGTCTTTCGATGTGGAGCGCTTGTTTGTTGATAGCCTGATTAATGTGTCCATCAATGCGTCTCAGAGCGAGGGCGCGGGCAAGTGACGAAGTGCGTAGACGAGAGCTGCGTGCTAGGTTGTCCCGTGCCTTAAACAGAGCGTTCAACTTATTCGTCGAATGTACGTTTTGAATAGAGGTGGCGGAGTTGTAGTGGGAGGATAGGATGTTATGAACTTCGGAAAAGCACGAGGAGAGATTGTTTGGGAGAAAGAGGTCCCTCCAGTTAACAGCGTCACAGTGTCGGCGGAACACTTCCCAGTTGGTGAATTGCCTGAACGAATGTGTGTCTTCTCGAGGGGTGAAGGATAAGAGAGGTAAGAGGAAGGATACCTGGCAGTGATCAAGATTAGGGAAGATCTCCCGAGAGTGAACATCGGTCACCTCGTTGTTGGAGAGTACACAATCCAGCTGGTTGTGCCCTCGGGTCGGAAAGTGCACGAATTGATGTAGCAAGTTGTCCGCGAAGAGTCGAAGCAGTGGGTGACTTTCCGAAGCTAGGTTATGCCAATTAGCCAAGGGGAGGTTGAGATCACCACAACGACGTACCGATCGGAGTGTAAAGAGAAAAAAGTAGAAAGGAGTTGGGCCCCGCGAGTGTCGTCGATGAGTGAGAGATTAGGTGGTCTGTAGACAACACAGGTAGATATGCTTTGGTTATGGATTAGTAGCTGAAACGAGAAAAATTCCAATCCTTGAGTGTTCGATGTCGATAAGCGTTTGGGCATAAGAAGGGATCGGACATTACCAATTACATGAATTTATTATCTTAGAAGTTCTAATATTGTCATATTCTATGACGCAGAGACTGGAAAATTTTATCTGTTGGAGAGTGTTTTACATCTACAACAACAACCTTATACTACATTCCTACACCGCAAACTGTTAACGATTTTATCTAATTGAATGTGAGTGTCACCATGTGTTTGATCCAATTCGTCCTTAGCAATCATTTTATTGTTAAACAATTTTATTTACCTTTATACATTATCAGTTGGGTTTTTTATATCGATATATACTTCTACATTATTGATTTGTTCCTATACCCTGTTATTACGGCCAGACTTACTTATCATAAGCACTTATTCCCTTATATTCGCTTGTAAACATGTAAAATGTTTCGATAATAAGTCTATTCTGTGACATTTGGCTCTTTAATTAGGTTGATATTTATTAACTTATTGAGATTAAACCAATTTTGCTAGGCATAATTTAAATTTGACCTCGTTTTTATATACAAAACATTGCGTCCTTTTAAGGGCCTCGATAATAATTTCAATACTTGGCGATCTCTTACTGTAAATAGTCTGGCTTAACCCACAGGTAAGCAACTCAAGCTGACTCTGGCCTTGGAGTAAGAGGTATTCAGAAGTAGGTATTCAGGAGTAGATAAAATGAACTTTCCAGTTTTGAAATATAGTGAAATCTCTTTATTTTTATCTGTAAAGCACACGTTAGCTTAACTTATGTATACTATCATGTTTTACATTTCAATTCATTAAAGGTAATCGAGTTTAGTTCAGCCCTGCAGCCAGACAACGAGACGCTGAGGAATGTTGAAACGGTAGCTTTGGGGCATAAAGCCAGCTTCTGTCTAGAGGACAATGTCTGTGAATCGGGCCTGCAGCCTTTATACGCTTGCAGCAACATACCTTTTAGCAAGGGAACTCAAGGCATTTCGCCTGGTTGCTATGACACCTATTTGCATGATATTGATTGTCAGTGGATCGATTTGACTGAGCTTATAGATCAGAAAAATATAGCAAGCAATCAATCAATTTCTCGTGATTATATTCTGCGAATAATAGTCAATCCAACTGGTCGAATGATCGGTGAAATGAACTACAATAACAACGGTATAAGCTGCCGGTTGAATTTGGTTGGCAATAGAGCTTATGTTACAGATTGTCATTATGTTCATCCACGTATTGTTTGGTAATTAATTCCATAAAGCTTTTACTCTTTCTTAAACTCCGCCAGTTAGAACTATAATCTGTCGGATTTAAAATGTATATTTACTAATAAGAAATTTATACTTTCCTTTTATAGCAAATTTACTCAAAATTTATTTTCAAATTTTATTTTTATTAGTCTTATTTCTATTTTACTTTAATAATAATAATAAATTTTTATTTGGTAACAGGATACAATTCGAAATTAGTAATGTGAATATTTGAGTAAAATAGTAACCGGCAAAATATCTAACGATAATGATAATTGCGATAAGGCTGCTAGAAGTTGAGAAAAAAGTACTTTCAGCAACTTGTGTTATTTGTTCTTTTAGAAAGAAAAAATTCGATTTACTTGGATAGAATCGACTCGAATAGAGCTTGTAAAGTGTCAGGATACCAATGACATGTGCGGAATTCAGTTGCACGAATATAAGACTTTGTTAGAAGACGGGGACAACGAGATCCAGACATCGACGGTCAGATTTCTTTGTCGTAATTTTCGGATTTCTGTTAGGAAGCTGAAACAAAATGAGATTTAGTAGAAAAATTATGGTAGATCAATATACAATTGTAAGCAGTAAATGGAAATAATAAATATGGGGATAATCATTTTTGACGTTTAGATTTCTAAATGAGGCGTTTAATTTGGAGACTGAGTGAAAAGAAACTCAGCACTCTAGAACTTGTGGAAAGCCAAGGGATAAATATATTGCAAAATATATTATTACGGGTGAAGAAGGAACCAGTTGTGCTTCCAATAAATGTTCTCGCACACGAATTTGCTGATCTAGTGCAGTTTAACAACTTTGTTAAACTCATGATAGAGTAAGAGTTTATTTCCTGTAGGTAGTGCGTTAAATACACTTGCGACTTTGGAGAATACATAGATTTTGATAAATATATTCGGATTATGTTTCGATTGAACTAAAGATATGCTAGTATGTATTAGGCTTTAGTGAACCTAGTAACAAATTAGTCTAGCTGTGACCAGGATAAACCAAAAGGCAGCATGAACGGAAAGTGGTAATCTCATGCACATTCGTTTCGTGCTTACTGGCGACTCATATCAGTAGGAGCCGGTATTACGCCCTTAACCCACTATATATTCGGTAGAAGAATGTGGAATAATGAGGACTATAAATGAGGAAGAGCTTGGCGAGGTTGGATTAATGAATAATATTATCATATCATCTGCATATTTCAACAGCTTAAACTGGTTGTCCGCAGCTTGAATCTGTTCGAGTGCTATGTTGAATATTATGGAGTCAAGTACTGAACCCTAGTGGATTCCAGATCGGACAAGAGTTGATCTTGAATGACCACTTCCGACATTTACAGTCGTGTACCGGTTTCGGAAGTAGAAACTGATAAGTTTAAGGACATGGTCGTATATACAATTGCTCAATAAGGCATATTCAATTGCCGAGACCGGTACTAAATCGACAGTCGAGTGTGCATTAATGAACTTCAGAAATAGAGGAATAACGGTGGTTGAAGACATTGACTTAATTGGTGGAGGAAGAGCGGTCATTCAGGAAGACATTTTGATCGTAGAGGAGGCAGAGGCAATCTCTTGACTGAATGAAAGGACAAATTACGTCTTATATGATCCTGGCGAAGATTTTAGTGAAAGCAGTGACAACAACTATTGAGCGGTGATATTTAAATGATGAGATCGCTGAAATGTGAATTTTGGGATAGGTGAGATCATCGCACTGAGTCACTCTAGAGGAAGATAGGCAATTTTGAGATATCTGTTGATAACTTCAGAAATCAGAGTGAATTGTTTTCAACCTAGAAGTGTAGTCATGCCGGCGGAGACAAAATATTGATCAAATTGGTGTTTAGATTTAATTTCCGTGATTGCTTAAAAAACCATAGCCGTCAAAACGTTGAGCAAATGCAGATTTTCAGTGGCCCCATTATCGAAAATATCAGTAGATGCAGTGGAAATTGAATAGGAATATTTTTTCATGAATTTAAAATGTAATGAATTACTGTTCGACAGCACTATAAATAGAACTTCAATATATGTACAATGGTTTGGAAAAATAAATGCGTCTGTATTTGCAACTGACAATACTCTGGCTACGTTGCATGACAGACTGAAGAATGGGATAATTGTTTATTTAAAATCGGCAAAATTGGTTCGAAGAATTTTCACTTCCACTGTCGCAATTAATGACTATTTAATTGCATAGCACATATGCTATGTGAAAGCTGAAGAAGCGTTATTTTCGTGACTCTATGGACTTCGTGTAGCCACCTTTTCCAGTCAAATAATATACACGTGAGACTACTTGGATTAATATCCGATGTTCAAAACTATATATATATATATATATATATATATATATATATATATATATATATATATGAAGTGTATTTAAACTCTCTTTTTAGTCACTCTGGTTGCCGTTCTCTGGGGATGACTAAAAAAGTTCAACACATATCACCAATAGTGAATGGTGGAAGTTCTTTATGTAATGCAACTGGTTGAATAAAATGCAATTGGTGTTTGTCTCAAGTCCGAAAATTTGATTTAAAAAATGTGTATTAGTTACTTGGAGCAACTTTCACGGCTGATATGCAATCCGCGTTATATTGATCTTGTTTATGCTTGAACAAAATGCGTATTTGCCAGAGTGTACTGAAATGTTTACTGAAAATAACTTATCGTCATAATTAGCACATGAAACTAACGATATGTCACAGAAATTCACCAAAATTAGACAACATATTAAAGTTGATCGTGAAAATAATGATATAATCTATAACATGTCGTCTTGAAAATTGGATGGAACAGTTCAAAGAACTACTCCATTTCTAGCTGCATTAGTCCAGGACTCCGAAAATTTCCACGTATCAGCAATGCGGAGTGCTAATCTGGCACCACCATCGGAGTCATGTCTACGCAATCCTAATTCTAAGGCATCATAAAGATTCAGGTCCTGATGATCTGCGACAGACCTTTGTCGTCAAAAACATATTTAGCACCGTGACTGGAGATCCACTGCGTATCTTCATTAATGAGTTGACGTACCCATTAGTCGTAGAAGGTCCATCATTACTCATATTCAGGAAGGGCTATCATAATACAAACGATTATCAACGTGGTATAAGGTATTTAACAATAATTGATTGCGCGGGTGGTAGTAACAAATTCTTTAAATCAAGTTTGCGAGTTTGAAGTAAACACCAATCCCATTGTATTTAACCAGTCGTCGAACAACATAACAGTTGACGGTAGTTTTGTTATGTTGTTCGACGACGGGTTAAATACAATGGGATTGGTGTTTACTTCAAGCTCGCAAACTTGATTTAAAGAAGTGGTATAAGCTAGTTTCCAGTCATATCTCAGTTAATCGCCTTAATTATCTGACGTCGTCTCAGCGCTTCACGAAAATGATTTCATGCACGCTGGATTCAATGAGAATGCGACACGTACTCGAACACCGTCCTGTATATCATTGTTTTGAAGGTACTCGTTTTATAACCTAACAGAGCATTTGACTCAATGGGTTGTAATGTACTATTATATATTCTATTTAGGAATTTCATGTCCGTTCAGTTAGTATTAGTTGTACGAACTCTTTACATTTACACTTATTGTCGCGGCAAAATTAACCATGAATTATTGACCAAGGCTACTATCAGCAATATCACCTAATAAGGCAATTCATTATCACCATCTTTCCAGCATGTTAATGGGTAATCTTATGATCTGTAATCTTTCACAAATGCATGATTCTGGCGTCAACGTTCTCTCAGGCGCTAGATTAGCTGACTTTGATTACGCCAAATATTTTATTTTATTACATAACTAAGACTATTCCCATGCCACTTGAACTTCTTAACAGTCATCATTTCGTCTTCCTTAACGAAATGTACGCGCTTGAAATACAAGATATCATCACAGTATCTTCCATTATTACCTTCAACTCTACCGCTTCATAGTGATAATTTGGAAGTAGCTAACAGATTAACAGATCTTGATAGCCGTATAAATGACGTAAGTAATATGACTGAACAAGTGGCTAAAAGAGTCCTAATAGTCAGGGCAGTTTTCCCAAACTTTTCTATTTCTGGTATACAGGGTGTATATTTTTTTGAATGAATATGCAGTGCGGTCGTAACCTTTAGAATTTCCACGAGTTGCTTTCGAGAGTTGTCGCTTTGCACCAACGGTTTGGCAAAGACCCGATTCATCCCAATTTCAAAGTACGCATCGAGTTCGTCTTTGTGATAGCCTAATACTGATTCGTGCCTTTACCCCGAAGGTTTCAACATCGTTCATTCTAACCACTGGGAATGAGGTACTATCTAATCCTCGTTGACTGGCTACGTTTCTAAACGGCATTTCCCATTCCATCATTAGGCATCTAATCACACACGCAGTCAAAATGCTCACAATAGCAGATTTAAGCAAATGTGGCAACCGCTTTCCCAAACAGTTCTATTTATATTTTACTTTTTGACTCACTAATGGTTTCAAAAAAATAATTGGACTTAGTAACTAAACTCTACATATACATATGCATGGAGCACATGAAGAAATCCACTCAACAACTATATATATATATATATATATATATATATATATATATATATATATATATATATATATATACCCTGCAAATTAGAGACCCAACCCTTACCTTCAGTACAATTGCAGCAATCAAAAGTTCCCTGTTTACGTAATCTCATCAACTGTGCAAAATATTAATAGGAGGGATAAAAAGAAAGTATCAAAAATGTGCGGTATAATTGTACTGTTTCCATGTAACGTAACTAAACTTAAAATTCAAAACTGAAAGAATCCAAAAAACTTCATTTTTACTGTTAATATAACCAAGTTTGCGATCTTGAGATAAGCAATTGACCCATTAAGTACACACATTTGTCAGTATCATCTAAGTATTATGTAGTGTAGAAAATGAACTTCATCTAGTAGACCAGTTTCGTCCTTGTTTGGAACTCATCATGTACTGGCCAGAATTTGCCACGGACAGGGCTCGAACATTGGCACGTCCGATTCTGAATCTGGTGCTATAACCATTGAACCACCCTGCTGCAAATTCTGTCCAGTACGTTATGAATTCTCAATAAGGACGACACCGGTCTACAGGATGAATTGCCTTTTCTACACTATACAATTCTTAGTTTATACTGACAAATGTATGTATTTAATGGGTCAGACTATTATATCAAAATCACAAACCTGACCATATTAATTGTTTTCACCGCCCGTGCAACAAATATTCGTTTAATTATATAAACTTAATTGTTGACACAAATGAAGTGCGTAGGCTTCTATGAAAGTTGTCTCGATAGAAAGAGAGTAAAAGTCAGAGCGACGCCTAGGATAAGACCAAATAAAGGTAGAAAGGAAGAGATAGAAAGATCAAAGTCTAAGTTAACCTACATAAAAATTATACAATAACAAATGATATGTATGCTTCTAAGTTAACCAACCTCTAGAATCCACTATATATATATATATAGTAAGAGAGCTATATATAGTATATATATGTTCATAATTATATAAAAAAACTATATATATATATATATATATATATATATATATATATATATATATATATATATATATATATATATGTACATATATATAATATTTATAAGTTTTATAAACATAGATATTTATGCTTTATACTTTTGTATTTAAGATGTCGTCATAGATATATATTAACTCACAATGGTGCTTATGTTTATTTATACAAATACATATATATATATTAGTTTTACATGTTTATATGTACATTTCAAAAATTTAAATAAGGTTTGTTGAAGATATATAAATATAAAATATAAATAAACAAATATATATATATATATATATATATATATATATATATATATATATAATTATTTATTTAAGTATATTGATTTAAATTTATATAAGCTTAATTATATAAGTTGGCTAACTTAGGAGAATGCACATTATTAGTTATTGTATAACTTTTATGTATGTTAACTTATACTTTGCTCTCACCAACTTGTTCTCTCTCCCTCTTTATTTGGTCCTAACCTAAGCGTCATTCTGACTTTCACTTTACTTCTCTAGAGACAACTTTCAGTACAGCGTTCGCACATCAATTGTGTCAACTATGAAGTTTTTTTAAATTTTCTCAGTTTTGAAAGTTAAAATTAATTACTGTGACATTGTAATAGTACAGCTATACCACACATGTTCGATACTCCCTGTTTCCCCTTCTCAGTAACATTCTGCACACTTGATGATATTACGTATACCGGGAATTATAGATTTTTGCAATTGTACTGGGGATAAGGGTTGGTCTGTGGTTATAATTATATATATATATATATATATATATATATATATATATATATATATATATATATATATATATATAGTTGTTGATATGAATATTTAGTGTTTAGTTACTGAGATTAATGCTTTGTTTAAAACCATTAGTGAGTCAAAAATATATAAATATAATATATATAACATAATAAATATATATAAACTGTTTAGGAAAGAGGTTACCGCATTTGGTTAAATCTGATATTGTGAGCATTTTGACTGCGTGTGTGATTAGAAGCCTGATGGTGGATCGGGAACTGCCGTTCCGAAATGTAATATTGAAAGAGAATGGACGAATCAGCACCCAGCCACCACAAAGAAGAAATCGATGTGTACTAAGGAATGGAGATCAATACAGGGTGTATTCAAGTGCGATGTCATTCTACGCTAGTGAATGTTGCCTTTAGAGTTGAATATATTACAAGCATAAATTCATTATATTACTGATTAATAATAAACTTCAAACAAGTGGGTTTTTTCCGACAACTATGCAAAGCTGACGTATATAGACTTGTATTTTGACCCATCATCAACTGTTCCTCAAAAAAACAGAAGAAGAGAAGCTCAATCACTTATATTGGCTCGATTGTCAAGCAGGGAGATATTTCTCAGCCTTCATTGGATTAGCGTCACATGGCCAGATTTTGCTGTGAATAAAGTTATTGAGATCGGCTTCTTATACATCGAGTGTTTTAGGGTCCGTTTGTCAACTTTTATGCATCCAACTTTCCTGGTTTCTAACTAAGCGCAATAGGACACGAAACTCTGCTTAGTGGAGATCTTGTGCAGATTTTTATTAGTGTAATCTTAACTGTCTGTTATTTTGATTGCAGAATAAACTTCAATATATATCGTCTGGTTATGAAGTAATATGTAGAAACTCACGAAAGAGCTCTTTTACCGAAAGCGATGTGCCTTGTAATGTATTTTCTCTAGTGACTCTGTTGTGACGTAGTCCTAACATGCTCGTTTATGTGTTGTCTAGGCAAGACTTTCTATCAAGGCTATATCAACTTATCGCTACATCATTATTTTTTCCTCCTTTGAATCGAGTAACGAATTATCATAATTGGCATTTTTTTCTCAAGCTAATGTGTCACTGACTCATCAAAAAATTTATTGATTGCTTTTGGTTCTGATGCTAATGATACTTTACTTACGCTGTTTATCTTCTGCCTTACTCAGTATTTAAAGACCAAATACAGAATTCAATAATTATACAAACATATAAACGGATTTTTTTGCGTTGCCGCATTTTGCGTACACGGATTGTAGCTTTGCACTAACAGCTTCACAAAAATCCGATTGATTAACTTTCCCACGTGTGCCTCTGTTTTGTCTTCGATCAGGCTGGGTGCGTATTCATCCCTTTCTTCCGAAGGCTGCAACTTCGTTCATACTAATCATTGGAAATGCGGTGTTACATAATCTTTGTTTGTAATATGAAACTGACACCCCGCAAAAATTAAAACGATATAAACGGATTGCGTTATCTGTATGGTAGCTAACACAGGCTGAATTCTAGATTTTTTGTTTCTTAATCATATTTTGACGGCTGCCATCTTCCTTTTATCCATCATCACAAGTTTCAAAAACAAACTAATGAAGCAAGTCCGACGTTTCCTCTAGCCATATCATTTATACTTCAGACTGACATTTCGCTAAACTACCGCTAGTCGCACGCACCGACACGTTTCAACCTTCCATGATTATCATCAGAGTACAACGGCAAACTGACTATCGAGGATCAAACCGCATTTAATATATATGAAAATCAAAGTTAGATATGCGGCTCTCACCTCTATCAGTCACACATACATTGAATGTTGAAATCATGGAAGATCGAAACGCGTCAGTGTGTGCGACTGGCGGTAGTTTTGCTATATTGTTCGACGACTCGTTAAATACAATGGGATTGGTGTTTACTTCAAGCTCGCAAACTTGATTTAAAGCATTGTTACCACCACCCGCGAAATCAATTATTGGTAAATTTCGCTAAACTGTTGGATGTCACGGGTTTATATATATATATATATATATATATATATATATATATATATATATATATATATATCCGTGACTGCTATTTTCATTCAAATTAGTAAAACTCGGACGGCTGAATAGGAAATTACCATTTACTTGCGTTAGACTTTCAGCTATATACACACATTGCGAAACGACGTGAATGAGGTCGCCCTTACATTTTCGGATGAGAAGATCAAAAAATCACATACACTCTTCATAATCACATGCCATAGTAAGTAATAGAATTAGAAATCGGACGAACTAAGCATACGTGTGATTTAACACACGCTACTCAAGTTGTACTTAGGATTGGCTTGTTTAATAAAATTTGATATTATATCATTAAATAGTCGCATGTCATGCATGTGCATGTGTGTGTGTATACATAACTAAAAATATAATTAATACATATGTACGTTGATCTAACTGAAACGGCAGTCAATAAATATTAATTTATCATTTGCACACGTCAGACTTATTTTTTATTCTTAACGTTTGAAATACCGTATTGCCATAGTGATCTCAATAGAAAATAGATGCTCGTATTGACACAACATCTCTATTCATTATTTGGAAAATGAGTTCTTGGATAAGACACCACTGGAGTCAACGTTTCTTAAATAACATGTTACCGATCTTGAGCCATGTTGATGATGAAATGGTAAATTTCTTAAATTTACGGTACCGAATGAGTGAACTTCAATTTACTCTTGAAAGGAAATAATCAGCTTAATTACCACATTTCTATGTCAAGTTAATTATAAATGGTCATACATTAGAAAGAGATGTTTTTAGAAAGTATGCTTACTTGGGAATCCTTCTTAATTTCAAGCCAAATCACCTGTATCGAATGAAAATTGGTATCTTAAAATCATTAACATTAAGCAACCTTTGTGTGATAAAACACAAAGCAAAATATGTTTTAGTTAGGTGGACTGCGTGATATATTCAAGACTATTTGTTATCCTGTTAATTTTATAGAAACAACAATGTCAAATGTCGTAAGATAACATAATTTGAATTGAGGTACATAAAAGCTGATAAATGGAAGTAAGAACGTTTTATCATGGTACTACCCGACTCTAAACTAGGCGGGAAATCAAATCAATTTATTTAAAGTACAATATAAGAATCGTTATAAAACAGTCCCTTGCCCTTGGTATTAGACTCTTTAGCCAGAGAGAAACGATTAGCCCTTAGAAGCATCATGAATGTATGAAATCCCATGCAAAGATTGTAGACTCGTAAATCGGTGAGACCATGTGCCCAATCAAGGTAGGAAGAGAAGAACATAGAAATGAATGTAAGTTTGGACATGTTGCTAAATTTGATCTTTCCCGTCATGCAGTGGAAATCAGACATAAAAGTAAACGGGATAGTTGCAAATGCATAGCGCTATGTAGTCGTAACAGGATGACGAAATTGATTAGAGGATCTATCTAAAATAATACTGGAGATGTATTATAAATAAAACAGCGGTGGTAAAATCGTTCGGTTCGATTTGAAATACAGCATTAGCTAATAGTACGAAAAGATGATTGCACGAATAAGAATCTAAAGCTAGCTCCTGTAAAATTTAAGAATATCGGATTATAGGCAATACAATAAAACAAACTTTGATTGCGTGGGTGGTGGTAACAATTCTTTAAATCAAGTTTACGAGCTTGATTTAAAGAATATTAGATTATGATTGGCTTATTGGTGGGTTTATTATCTAGTTAATGGATAATCAATTATTGAGATTATAGTCCTTGTAAATGTCAACCTTTAACTGTTCGTTTATTTTTAAAGCTCCTAGTGAATTGAACTCTTATTAAAAGACGTTTTTCTACTTTCATTGTATTGCTTATTCTTTCGTTAAATAATATTGAATGTTTTCTTGTCCAATTATCTCTTATTTTATTTCATATCTTAATAAAGTTTCGTGTTTGACTGAAAATAACTTTTTTATCGCCCCTACCCCATCTATTGATGTAACTCTGGTAAAACATTATTCACAAAGTTAATAATTAAATTCTTTTGAAATGCGAGCTTTAATAAAATTCATTGTACCCTTCCTGTGTGCAAAAACAAAAAGAAATTTTATCAAATATAAGAAAACTTTCTTTCTCATAGTCTTCTCAAATATCTACTCATGAACATATGTTTATATATAAATTGGAAAGCAAAACAAGATAGAAATATGTGAACAAAAAGAGTGTGAAAATAGAAACCAATCAAATTGCGTGCGTCACATCCAGTTCAAGCTCAATGCTTGTACGTGCTTCTTCTGCTTACATAAATCCGGCTGCAATTTTTTTATCCATAAGGCTTCGTATGTGGCTAGCTCCCTTTTGTTTTTGCATTTAGTAATTGCTTTGAATGCTACGTCTGGAGAACATACGTGGGATGTTTCGATGATGTGTTGCGCAATAGCAGACGTGTATTCACCATTTGATTTAAAACAGGCGTTCAATTTGCAATGTTCTCTCATTCGAGTAATTAACCGTCTGGTCGATCGGCCTACGTAAGTTGATCGACAACTTGCGCATGTATATTGGTAAATAATATTTTATATCGACATTAACGGCTGTTTCTCTTTGATTGCTGGTAAAGGCAAGTGTGTTACCCTAAATAACACTCGTAGTTTGGCTGCATTAAATGTGCGTGTCAATGCTGCTTCAACTTTCTTTTGTGCCATTCGAGAAACTGCATCCCCTTTAAATGGGATGTTTAGGTACAGACCATGTTGGTTTATGGTAAATTGTTCAGTTTCTTTCTTTAATAGTACATCTAGGAAAGGCAGACAGTCATCTTTCTCGTGCTCTGACGTGAAACCGATATTCTCATAAAAAGAACCGATATTCTTATATAAAGAAAGAAACTAATGATAAATTAAACAGAACAATTTACCATAAACCAACATGGTCTGCACAGTATTTGCATTACAGCAGTTTTGTGCCATTTGAATATAAATTATCAACAGTTCGTGGTTGCTTCTCAAGAATTGACAGGTTGGTTAGTCAAGATTCTAAAGAAAATGAATATAATAAGGCAACTAACGATTTAATGTCTAATAGCTATCCCAGACAATTAATTGAATCAATTATTAAAAGGGGAGTTAACCAGAAACAGACGTATTATGGGCCAGAAAAGAAAACAGTCTACCTGAACATCCCATTTAAAGGGGATGCAGTTTCCCGAATGGCACAAAAGAAAGTTGAAGCAGCATTGACACGCACATTTAATGCAGCCAAACTACGAGTGTTATTTAGGTTAACACACTTGCCTTTACCAGCAATCAAAGAGAAACAGCCGTTAATGTCGATTTCAAATATTATTTACCAATATACATGCGCAAGTTGTCGATCAACTTACGTAGGCCGATCGACCAGACGGTTAATTACTCGAATAAGAGAACATTGCAACTTGAACGCCTGTTTTAAATCAAATGGTGAATACACGTCTGCTATTGCGCAAAACATCATCGAAACATCGCACGTATGTTCTCCAGACGTAGCATTCAAAGTAATTACTAAATGTAAAAACAAAAGGAAGCTAGCCCAATACGAATCCTTATGGATAAAAAATTGCAGCCGGATTTATGTAAGCAGAAGAAGCACGTACAAGCATTGAGCTTGAACTAGATGTGACGCACGCAATTTGATTGGTTTCTATTTTTCACACTCTCTTTGTTCAAATATTTCTATCTTGTTTTGCTTTCCAATTTATATATAAAGATATGTTCATGAGTAGATATTTGAGAAGACCATGAGAAAGAAAATTTTCTTATATCTGATAAAATTTCTTTTTGTTTTTGCACACAGGAAGGGTACAATGAATAATAATTAAATATTTAATCTCACGCATGCAAAGGGTTAATTAATATATATTGACTGTAATTTCAATTAGATGAAAGAATATGTATATTAATTATATGTAACTGAATCATATAACAGTTAAATACTGTTTGTTGCGGAGAACTAATATATATCCAAGTATATATTCTGTGTTGCGAACCTAGTCAAAATTTGTTCAGTTGTGACCAGAAGGACAAACCAAAGGCTGTATAAACGGAAAGTATAATCTCATGCACATTCGTTTCCTGCTTACTGGCGACTCATCAGTAGGATCCGGTATTACGCCCTTTAACCACTATATATTTGGGTAAAGAATGTGGGATAATAGGACGATACAATCTTCTAGACGAATGTGTAAACGTGCAATAGTGAAGCTAACATCATATAGTCTACTACAATGCGACTTCAACGCTAACTCACACCATAAAATATATATATACCGAGTCTGTAAAGGATACTAACATTATGGGTATTGTGTTAGTAACCGATACAAACATCATTGTACCGAAGAGGTACATGGTACTGACACTACGGTTTCCGAGTCGGTACATGGTACCAACATGATGGATATCAATTTATGCTAAATTATTATCCCACATTCTTCACCAAAATATATTGGTTAAAGGGCGTAATACCGGCTCCTACTGATGAGTCGGTAGTAAGCACGAAACGAATGCGCATGAGATTATACTTTCCGTTCATGCTGCCTTTGGTTTATCCTTCTGGTCATAACTGAACTAATTTGTTATTAGGTGCGCAACACCTAATACATACTTGCATAATTGCATAGTTTGCCAAATGCGACTAATCAAGTAGGCTTGTCCTTAGTCGATGCTTGAACCGCGGCGCATTAGCCTCGGAATTTTGAACGCACCCACTGCAGTAACTAATCTGCGTAATACATTTACTTTTCAGTTACATACCAACCTCAGTTTTAAAGAAAATTGAATTCAAATTTTTTTACTTAAAATAACTACAAATCCGTCTTGTAAACAATCGCACAACGTTATGAAACTACCGCCACTTACACGTATCTGCATGTTTCAGCCTATATTCTCATCATATACGCTAGCATCAAGCTAACATTCTTCATAGTTGCAAACATTTTTAAATTTTCACACGCCCACTGCAACAATATGTCAGCATTACAGTTAAATACTGTTCGTTGCGAAGAACTAATATATATGCAAGTATGTATTAGGTGTTGCGAACCTAGTAACAATGTCAGCATTTAAGAGCTCACGCCATATTGCCGAATAACCATCAAAATTATAGACATAAATTTGGACTCACAAGTAACAAACCCTTAGCCTAACGTACAGTGCTTTCATTGACGTATTGACGCTGAGACCGGAAGATGAAAGTCCAAAATGGAAATTATACGGAAAGCAAATATGGTCTAGGCAGTACATCTATCGTCACACCGTTGTCTCGATTTATAAAAAACGTTTGCTACGCAAATTGTCCTACAGAACAAGAGCCAATCTGCTCTTGCGAATTATAATGTTCGTGACTGCATAGAATATGTGCAGCCGACATTTCCAGTCACGTACAATGTATGCAAGACTACTAGAGGTGAGAGCCGCACATCTAATTTTGCTTTCCATGTATATGCAATGCGGTTTGAACCTCTCTAGTCTGTTTGCCGTCTTACTCTGATGATGATCATGGAAGGTCGAAACGCGTCAGTGCATTGCGATTTGCGGTAGTTTTGTTATGTTGTTCGACGACTGGTTAAATGCAATGGATTTGTACTATCAAGCTCGAAAACTTTATTGAAGAATTGTTACCACCCACCCGCGCAATACCACTCAGTTGCTAATGTTAAAACTGTGTTGTATTTACCATTTTTAATAAATGTATGCTTCAAAACACGAACGATTTCTCAATTCAAATTACTAATAATAATAATAGTTTCTAAAAAAAAGAAAGAATAAAGATTAAAGAGATAGAAAGTGATCAGGCATGGATTAACAGACGCATAGGCAACATACACAGACGAGTCCACCTGGACATCCAAAGGAAGCATATACCAGGTGAAGTAAACTACAATGCGTATTTTTGTGGTTTCAAATGTAGCGCTTCATAGCAAAGTAATGGGATACGCTATTGCACCCCGTGTTTGTAAACAAACGTTTCTAATACTATCTAACTTGATCGCGGCAGACATAAAATGATTTTATCTTCAAACCCTGTCTATGCTTTGTCTTGGGCCAATCTAACACTAAATCGAAAATAATCTACTGAGCAATCGGCTTGGAGGTATACGCAAAACATGAATGAACCAGCGCAACATACATAGCCTTTTTGCCTTACTGATGGGGATCCTATTTTTATGGAGCTCGAAATTTCTGCGGTCTTTAGTGATGCCTATTGTTTGCCTTAGTCTTTTTGTAGACTATGCTTTTCCGACAGCGGTAATTAAATGTAATGAAGTGTTTGATATCGGAAACTCTAATGTTAGAAGTATTACTATCATGTAACAACACCGCGCACAGAGATTTGTTTTTACATACGACCTACTAGGTAATGTGATATACGCCCGTTTAGTTCCATTTTCGCTTTCTTGTTCACATTGCTAGAACAGGTGAAACAGATGCATGTTGATTTCAGCTAAATATTAAGTTTTCTAAAAGTAATCGAAATATTCCTAAAGAGCCTAGGTAAACGTCATATTTTAGTATGCAATAGTTGATACTGATTTTTAGTAGAATTTCTTAAATGTTTAAATAAATTTTTTATCTGATATTTTAATTTTTAATGCTTGGTCAAGAATTTAAAGCAAATGCTGGACATGATATTAAATGAAAGGGGACTGAATAAATAACAAAATGTGAAACCTAGATTAAACAAATATAAGATGCTATGGAAAGAAATTTAAAAATTAAATCACATGAATATCACAAAACACGAAAAAGCTGTAATTGAACTTTTTGAGAAAAACTATTTTAAAAATTATAATGAAAATAAATAGATTATATCAACTAAACGCGATATAAGTATTGGTTTGCAATCAATACCGAAGCGGAGATGTTTAAAACGCGCACACATTTAAAACATGACCACGTTGACGATATCGGGACTCATAAGAGACAAACTCAGTCACCGGAAAAATTATAACAAAATTAAGCACAAACCCACGAGAATAATATCTTGAAAAGCAAATAGGCAAACACAAGCCACAAGAAATGAACAATGAAGCAGAATTAAGCAATATGCGTGAATATAAATAAAAGAGCACATAAGCTTGCCACACATTCGGATTTCAGTTTGTAGGTGTGTGAGAAGTGTAATTTATGACCTGAACAATTTCAACAAAGGACGAATCCACGAACGATTCCGAAATACAATGAGACCAGAAGCTAAAAGCATGGTGGCCGTCAACCACGATACAGAACAACAACGAACAGCGAAGATACGAAACAATTGGCAACACATATTGTTCTAACCTGAAGCAGAGTGACTTAGTTAAAAGCAGTGATTAAAGGCTGTAACTAATCATTAGTTCAAGTATATTTTGAAATTTGATTGCGGAGTGCCAGCTGCATATTTTCCAATGCCGCGTTTTGCGTACATGGGTTCTAGCTTTGCACAAACAGTTCCACAAAGATCCGATTGATCCTAATTTCCATGTCCTTTTTGTCTTCGATCGGGCTGGGTTTGTACTTTTCCCAATGGAAATACGGTTCTATCATATCTTTGTTTACTGGCGACGTTCCGGTGCTTAATTTACAGCAGCATCTCCAGGCAATTATACATAGTACAATACTCACAATAGCTTAAATCTGCTATTGTGAGTATTGTACTGTGTACAGTTGCTTGAGGATGGTGTTGGAAACTCAGCACCGAAACGTCGCCAGTAAACAAAGATGTGATAGAACCTGTTTCTCATTGGGACAAATACAAACCCAGCCCGATCGAAGACAAAAAGGACATGGAAATTAGGATCAATCGGATCTTTGTGCAACTGTTTGTGCAAAGCTAGAACCCGTGTACGCAAAACGCGGCATTGGAAAATACTCATAAGTTCACCTCAACTGAAGCATGTGGCGTTTGAACTGTACTTAAACGTGTTAATTGTAAAAAATCGCTATATAAAAAGCCTGTGGCCATCGTATTCAAAAAATTCTAAAAATGGAAGGAAAAGATACGAAAACATAGTTTAAGCAGTATTTTATTTTAGCACACGGTGACTGAATTAAATTCAGTGATAAAGGCTTGACTGCGATCAAAGAACTTGTAAAGAAAACAAACAGCACAATATACGCTGGGGAAAGTATCGTCAAAGGTCAATAATTCTCACTGCAGTCTAAGCTTGATTTTAACGTCTGACCCACAAAAACACACAGTTACACTTTTGAGACAATAGTTAAGAAGTGTTGTCTGAAAAGAAAAATGTGTTTTAAACGCTAGATGACTCAAACAGGTAACCTAGTTTAGGTAATTACGATATACAAGCTATGGTTAGCCATACGAAAAATGAAAAAAAGACGCTATGGAAATGCACACTAAAAAATATTGAATAAAAAATTAAAGCGAGGCTTTGGCCAATCAGAAAGTCAATATAAATTAATATCTCGGCAGAGCCAAGGACATAAAATGAATATCAACATATGTTTTTTTAATAATGAAGATAAGATTAATGCAAACTGGTGAAGTAATAGTTAGAAATATGGTATGCTAAATAAACAACCAATTACTGTTCTTACAATAAGCACGTGAAAATAAAATATAGTGGTACCCAATCTGTTTAAAAAGGAAGTGGCGTGCTGCGTTTCAGGCAAAAAAATCCTCCCATTGTATAGGCGTCAAATCTATAGAAGCGAATCTTTAGATATATTGATAACGAGTCTGGCTTTAAGAATTTAATGTTTTTATTTGTTAGACTTAACGAGTTGTGTTTTAAATATTGCCTGTTACAAACTTAAATGCAGCACAAAAACGTTGGTTAAACTTCATAAAGTGTACTGCTAAATATCGTTTCAACATGTCTAAGTTAAACCTTGGCTAATCAAAAGGTCCATAAGAATTATAAAGTAAGGTACTTTTTTAAAAAATCATAAAATTCACTATCATATTAAAATAAGCAAACTTACGAGCAATTAAGTTAGACAATTATTTTTACTATTATGTTATTAGTTAATTAGTCAATTTGGGAAACCAATGGAGTAGTCTGATTAAATACACACACTATATATAATTAAAAACAGTAATCGGAGAACGCCGATTCTGAGGCCCACACATACATACAAACAAGTCACCAGTTTATATTTGGATAAAGTAAAACTTCGTTCGTTTAATTAGCTGAAGATTAGGAATGTTGCATACAACAGCCTTCTTACTGTGTAAATATTTTTCGTTTTCGCTTTGAGAAACACTCGGAAATCTGCATGATTTGGTGTTTCATTTATATAAGCAATGTTATAAGCCATTGCGAAATCGTGCTCCCGTTCTCCAGCTATGCTTAGTCTAAAAGGCGCATGAATTCACTTCATCCGTAATCGGCGAGCCCGGCTTAAATAGCGCAATGAGCAGCTATTGTATTTGCTTATTTATACATGGCTAAGCGTCAAAATACTATTCACGCCGCTGGGAAAAGCTTATGATATAAGCGGAATACAAATAAAAATTCTGCTAAGAATTCAATTTGATTTGAATAAAATTAATAAGTACTTCACAATCTCTGCTACCAATATGGAAAATGACTAAGAAAATTATAAACGATGCATTCGTAATGTTATACTTAGAAAGTCTAACTGAACAAAGTATGCGAACAGATGCAAACAATCCCGTTAAAACGCGCAAAATTTATGTAGACTTTAGTAAATAAACGGACTAAAATGGCGAATAGTTTAACAAACAAAATTCGAGCCCCGACCGCAGCAAAAGTCTGGACAGTACCTAACGAGTTCGAAATGAGGACGAAACCCGTCTACCGGCCGAATTGTCCTTGTTATCTTATACAATTATTAGTTTATATTGGCAAATACATATATATAAATGGATCGATGCATGTCCCAAGCTCGCAAGTTTGATTTCAATAAATACGCCACGTATTTGTTAAAATGAACCAAATGTTTGCCGGTCTGAAGATACGAGTTTCACTATATATTTATGCAGATATTTCGTTTCAGTTGACATTTTTCTAAAATATACATATAATTTTCAAAGCCGATATCTTCATGTTACACACACACACATATGTATATATATATATATATATATATATATATATATATATATATATATAGAGAGAGAGAGAGAGAGATTTTCATTTTTAGATACTTGAGAAGAAAATGAGAAAGAAGCGGTTCTTTTATCTGTTCTTGTCACTTAGTCTCAATTTTTTTAATTTTATAACAGAACAGTTCGCAGAAATTATTCCTCAACAACCTGAAGTATGTGCTATGTATTAATACATGGTTTATATGACTTAAAACGTATTGATTGCGAAAAAAGTGATAACGATTATTTATATCAAGGTTAGAGCAACTGTTACCAAGTAGACGCGCCCAGGTTCGAGCCTTGTACACGGCAAATTCTGGACAGTATGTGAAGAGCTCGAAAAAGGACGAAACCGTTCTACTGGATGAATTGCTTTTTATACATTACACAATGTTTTGTTTATACTGACGAATGTATTTATATAATTGAACTAGTGTTTATATCAAGATAGCAACCTCTATTTAAAATAATTATACTTAGTTAGGTCCGATATTTTTGTAGCATAAATGAAGATAAGAATCTTTTCAAAACTAAGCTCAAGCAGACCTAGTTTTAATTCGGCCTAAAGTATTTTTCATGTATTAATACAAGCTTAATGACTAAAAATCCATTGATTGTACGGATGGGGATAGTAATTACATATATCATGTCCATCAAGCTCATAATCTTGGTTTAAATAAATAATACGTTTATGTTAACACTTCAACGTTCTGTATATTGTATGGCATAGGATTTCAGAGGATCACACACAAACAAAGATGCATGTTTATCATAGTATTTCATATTATCTATTTGTGGTTTACAAGGCTTTATGTGAAAGACAACAAATGCCCACTTTGCAATTGGTTAGACCGTCAACTTTACGGAAACATATATAATAGTGTCAGAGCCGGCAAGATGAAGCATAAATAAAAATAGTGAAGTACTCTTGATAACTACCATTAGCCTAACCGTAAATATGAAGGAATTGCAGCAAGAAATCACATAAAACAAAATAATTTAACAATTATTAAATCGGAATAATTATTATTGGTATCAGTTTTAACAAAGCTTAAGCACGTCCACTCAAACTCGAAGTAAATAAGTGTTTCCCAATGCACTATACTTGTTGCTTTCTCCAGCTAAAATAATATTGCCCAGTGTTTTATGAAAAATGAAATGAATTGTATTATAAGGCCGTTAAAAAGCATTGATCAACTATAAAAAATATAAAGATTATGCCGGCATGATCTAAAGAGCGTCTCAAGTCTACATAGATGTGACGATTGTGAGCGTACAATAAGGCGAAAGGTATACGACAAAAGTCTAAACCAAAATGCTTGAATAGATCAATATACCAAGGACAGTTCCTGTAGAGTTAACATAGATGATGCCACAGCACTTCTGGCTCACCAACAAGTATATAAAACGTCTGACGAGAAAGGAAGGTAAACTCATCATAAAGTAGTGCAGTCTCAGATCAAATAAATTACCAGGAAGAAGCTTTTAGAATATCGCTTATTTTATAATTGATTGACCAGTTGCTGAACTTACTTTGCGTCAAGGCAGTTCGAAAGAACTTTTGCATGACACCATTTCAATTGTATCAAATACAGTGCGTTAAAATAACAAAGAATAAAAGCAATTTCCATTCAGGCTATGCCAGTATTTGGTTCTTTTCTCTCAAAAATATCTACTTTTCCGGTCTTGGTCAGTGATCTTTGAAAGACATCTTGGTGCTGCTGCATAAAAGCCGCCTCTTTGAGTGCGCATCGCCTTAAAAGTGAAAATAAGCAGCCTGCTAAAAAGGTGATAAATCCTGCCGCATAGAATACGGGATCAATACGATTTACACATTCCTCATAGCCAGGCGGCTTCTTTTGTCCCGATATAGAATTTAGAGAACCGTCTATTGGCGATTTGACCGTCATATTGGCAGGCTCTGATAAAACTGATGAATTTACTACATATGTTGAAAACCACCAGTGTGGTGTAAGTCCAGCTAATAGCATATTCATGTTAGCGTAACAACTTCCATCCGATAGCCAAGATATACCTGGTTGTGACGCAGCAGAGGTCGTGCTAAGTTCAAATTGACTATCCACCGAACGTTGTCCGCCTGCTGACACGCCACAATAACTGTCTGCCATGTAGCCTTAAAATAGTAAATATAAACAAACGAATACAATTATGTCAATTTCCGACTTCATGTCGACAGTAAGTGACCTACGAGAACACACGCATCATCTTCAAACTAATGTCCGTAATATTTACTAACTCTGCCTTACAGCGGCTGACATCTGCGGATGTTTAAGTCGCATTCATGAGAGTAACTGTCGCAGAGATACAAAAATCTTCAACTTAACGCAAAAAGAAACCGGATAATGTATCAAGGAGAAGCAAACTGAAGAATAAAACTAGAGGTTATATAGAAGCACAGATGTTCCTTCATTAAGAATTGACATAATTTCCTATAAATCAGAAGATTAATATTTATTTAAAAAAAGTCTTATTGGTGCAGCTTGAAAAGCACCTGTAAAAAATAAAACATGTAAACTCATAAGATAATTATTATTCGCTTCATAATTAAGTAGGTAATTAGCAAATAATATATCAGGTGTAATTCAAGATGTGATAAAAATTTTTTTAAAAAGGCATTATCATAAAATATATGTTCTAGTAAAATATACAAACAGGAATTCAGCTTCCATTAGCCGATGATAACCTTGGTCGTGGAGAATATTAGTGAGGTGCTATTTATACTAAGACGAATTCATGATAATCACTAGTATTTCTTTAAATCAAGTTTGCGAGCTTGAAGTAAACACCAATCCCATTGTGTCTAACCAGTCATCGAACAACATAACAAAACTACCGCCAGTCACAACGTACTGATACGTTTCGACCTCCCATGATCATCATCAGACTACGACGGCAAACTGACTAGCGAGGATTATACCGCATTGCATATATATATGGAAAGCAAAATTAGATATGTGGCTCTCACCTCTAGTAGTCTGGTTTACATTGTATTTGACTGTAAATGTCGGCTGCACAATTTCTATGCTATACGTTTTGATCTTCGCTTGTCAATTTGCCGTTGTACTCCGATGATAATCATGGAAGGTCGAAACGCGTCAGTGTGTTGCGGCTGGCGGTAGTTTTGTTATGTTGTTCGACGACTGGTTAAATACAATGGGATTGGTGTTTACTTCAAGCTCGCAAACTTGATTTAAAGAATTGTTACCACCAATTCGCGCAAACAATTATTGTTAACCAGGTACCTTTAACTAGCTTTATACATACCTATATATATATATATATATATATATATATATATATATATAGAAAGAGTATATATATATATATATATATATATATATATATGTAGACTTAATACAATTTAACAAGCATATGTGTAGGCAATTAGATGGTTAAATTATTCCACATTTCGGAAAAAATAGTGGGACTGGAGCTTTGTGCCGGCTCTCACTGATAATTTGTCGGTAAACACAAGATTAATTGGTACATGCGATTTTAACTTTAATTTATACCAAATTGTGCATATGCTACATTTCTTTTTTGAAAAAATGTTTTTACTACGTACATAGGATCTGACACATCATTTAAATTATTATAATCGCCTGTGACTAAACATTGAGCTGCCTGATCAATTATAACATAAAATTGGTCTCTTGGAGACAATGGGTGTAATTTTAGAAACAATGGCGTCTTTATTTCAGGCACCAGTGACAAATAACATCACGTATGTTAACGACAACATGCCCACCACTTGTAGGCCATAAGATAGATTTTGATTGTCATGGATTGTTCAACACGTACTCCATTTGAGTTTTAGTAGTGTCAAGAGCCCAATCCTGACATCATCCCAGGGTTGTGGCAGCTATGATTGCAATCAACATTACAGACATTATCAAAGCGTAGTTCTAACTTCCTAGAAACTAATTTTGAAACGCAATTAGTCCTTCAGAATAAAGCAAACCTATAAAAAGGAATTGCGACGTGACGAACCGGAGCTGATTTTTGGCAGCCAACAATCAGTTCGAACAACAAAAGCAGCAATGCCACATTCAACCGAAGGACTGTGCATAATAATTGATCATCAAAGGGGATAAAAATACAAAGTAAACATGCAGCCACGATTCGGGTGCTAAACACAAATCTAATTCGAGGTATAGGCTCCATGCAATCGAACAGTCCAATATTATTTTTTTATGCAAATACAAACGCTACCCGGTGTTTTCTGTGGGGAGGATGGAGGCCATTGTTAAAGGAACGAAGCCTAAAGCATTCTAGGCTAAACATAACCGGAAAAAAAGAGAATTTTTTTGTAATATCCGAAAAAATGAATTTTTAATGATTCTCAAAATCATATGGAGTTCCAGGTTTGCTTCAAAGCAATCAATAAAAATAAGCTGCGAATTGCGGAAACAGTTAGTCACAACATTCTTTCTCCACAGTTAACTAATTAGAAGAGTGAAAACGAATTAAATCAAAACAGGTAACTTGTTCGAGTGTTTGTATGCTCGTAAATTAGCACCGAAATATTTTGAATAAATAAAATGCATAAACCGTGTTAGAAAGAATAATCACAAGGTAATTATGCAACATCCGGTCATGCAAGAATTCCTTTTAAACACATAGTTGTCATTCTCATTGCTTATTAATGTTTACGCTGCGAAAAACTTTATGTTAAACAGAAGGCGCAGTAATAAGGTAATTAGGTTAGTTTAGAACGTATGACAGAATTTCTCAAATCGCCACTTGCTCACAAAAATGGCGCAAGGCAGACATCTTCAGATTTCTAGTCCATAATCTAATAACATGCAAGCCAAACAAATAAGACATTTTGAAATGATTATGCAAACACACTAAATAGTGAGTAAACGTGAATGCGTAAATATGTGAACCGAGACAAATAAGTAGTAGACACGTGAATTTCATTAACAGCACAGTTTAAAATACGAAGAATGCAACAGTAAGACAGGACACGTAGACAAAGACAAAATGTTGAAAAGAGAGTAAAAATGTGTGAAATTGATGATAAAGAAAGATAGCGAATGCACACTCAAATGAAAAGATGAATGGAGTTAAATTCTCTAGTATGGCTCAGAGTCATATGACTAAAAAGCCAAAAATTTTACGCTGAGGCAACAGAGATCCGAAATTGCAACAGGAAATTTGTTATGCGCATGGAAATGAGAATTATGAACCAGAATTAATAAGATAGTTAATGACTGTTCAAAGGGAAATGATGACCGGCATACGCAGAAACAAATTTATCATAAAATTAAACACTAATTGATTGCGCGGGTGGTGGTAACAATACTTTAAATCAATTTTGCGATCTTGAAGTAAACACAAATCCCATTTTATTTAACCAGCCTTCGAACAACATAGCGACTGGCGGTAGTTTTGCTATGCTGTTCGACGACTGGTTAAATACAATGGGGTTGGTGTTTATTTCAAGCTCGCAAACTTGATTTAAAGAACTTTAGCATAATATGTTTTAAGAGATGGATACTTGAAACACACTTTTATTGACCAGGCTCACGATAACGCTGCTGGATCATTTGACTAGGACCTGCAGTTACTCCAGACTAGATTAACTACACTACAACTAAATAGCATTCATGAATAAAATTAGAATATTTTAACAAATTTATGCGACCACAGCACACAGGCCTACATTTAATAGGCGTTTAGAAGTGATCAGTTCGTTCATAAATTTTAAAAAGGTCATGGATTAAGATCCCACTCACAGTAATGGGTCCACTGATAAGTTTATCGGTAGGATTTTGATTAAATTTACGTTTCCAGTGTAAAATAAACATTGCACAAGGTAGTAAATGAAATTCGTCAAGTATACCGGTTGCTATTTTATTGGAAATTCTTCAAATACTTGCTGCGAGTGAGGCACATTTTTTGGAGTCAGGGACTCAATAGACTGCACCGACCCTGTCTTCCAATAAACGCAATTTTCAGCCATATATAAACTTAAGCTTCAGTTAGAATTTCCCTTAGATAGAAGCTAATTGGCGTCTCTGACCGGCCACTCACGATCTGTAAAATTCTGACAAGTAATATAGGGTTTCTCAATAACGACGGAGCCGGTGTATTGGACGAATTGCTTTTTCCGCCTTGTGTAATGTTTAGTTTACAGTGACAACATATACACGTTCAGAATCCTGCCGTTAAACATCAATTCAATATTACTTCCCATGTGGCGTGCTGTCTACTCTAAAATCAAGATTATACATGTCCAGTAAGTACTTCATGTCTTAGAAATTCGAAATAGATTCCATCTGAAGGAAAGGCTAACCAAAACATAAAACGGTAAATTATTGAAAAGTTCGTGTAGAGTGCTGCAGGAGTGACGCCGTGGTTTGAATGACAGACCCGGAAGAAAATATGCTCCGCTTCGATCCTCGGTCGCGGCAAATTCTGGCCAACGTTTGAGAAGTTCCAAATAAAAACGAAACTGGTTTACCTGATGAATTTCCTATGTTAACTAGTACAAAGTTTAGTTGATATGGACAACATATGTATTATATATATATATATATATATATATATATATATATATCCATTTGTATAAATATACACATAAAATACATATTCATTTGTCTAGATATATGCAGAGAGGGAGAGAAAGATAGAAATGAGTATGTTAGATATTCGTCTATTTAAAAAATAGATTAATGCAGAAGGACAAAAATTTGAAAGAATATTTACACATACATAATGAAATATACAAAAGAAAACATTTCTTATTTGTAGCACTGAATGAGCAAATTTTCTATGCATATAATCATCAAATTACAATAATTATATGCAAACTAAAACGTCAAACTAATACTAAGTTACCATCGCCCGCAAAACTGCATTTATACTCATATTCCACAGAGCAGTTTTTCTCCGGTTTATGTTTGACCGATTACCACATATGCTTCTTCTTAAAACATCTTAAATCGAGTTGATAGTCAACATAGTACTCACAAAAGCCAGTATCATGTATACGAAGTTCATTAAAGCATAATGCGGTGGCTTTCGCAGCAGAATATAAGCTAAGAACTAATCACGTAAAAAGGATAAACCGGACCCTATACAATTAAGGTAATCACTTCCTATAGCCAAGGTTTGAAAATTAATAAATATTTCAGCAAATGGCTGATTAAGCGTCTTTGCAATGATGTTTACAGACTTGCAGTTGCACCAATCCTATATTAAATCATACTAGTTTTGCATTATGCTATAAATGTTATTATATTCACGTTCTGTTAAGTTTCGATCTAATTTAGCCATCACCAATGCTCCACGAAATATTTATCATTGGGGCCAACCCGCGATGTATAAGAAAACGATTTCCGAAGATGAATTGTTTCTATCATTCCCAGTCGCGTCATGTATAATTTGCTTGTCAGGAAATCCAACTGCTCCATTTCTAAGCAGTCTAAACAATGACCTTCTCACCAACTTCATGAAGACATACAAACATTTTAATTAAGCAATTATGTAAATCATATGTGATGAGAATTATTTGGCTGCCAAAAAGTGTTCCACTTAGACAAATAAATAAGACTACATCAAATGCGTTTGCTTGGTCACGTTTTTCGTATGCTATAAATTCAATTGCCCAGTAGAGCACTATTCTCTCATCCGATGCCAGATTGGCGTAAGAAAAAAATTGACAGATTTCAACATGGCAGAAACGGATAAAGTCAACTACTTTCAAATTGTGTAATACAGGACCCGTACGTCTGATAGGATTGGGTCCACGTGCGTATCATAATTCTTGGTTGGTAGCTCTACGCAATATCGCATCAAGTCAGGACCAGTGGCGATCTTGTTGCAGATTTTTAGTAGAAGCGCCATCGAAATTTTCTTTTCTCAGATGGGCAGTGTTAACCGCAAAGTCTGGTTAGGTTTATGACGCGATATAATGAGAACAGAAAGGAAGTTGTATTATGTATGTTGCCTTGCCTTAAAGCTAACGGCGATAATTGTGTTGTTTAGTGGTATAGTTTGTCCTCCTTCGCACTCCGATTGAGATTTCTACGTTAGCGCAATCTCTAATAACTCCTAAGAGTACGCGAAGATAATGTTCCTTCTCCAGAGTTGCATAATGTGCCAGTAGGGTTGGACGGTCCTCGCCTTTTCTACTTCTCTTGATTGTGCAAGCGTACTTACAGCGTCAGGGAAGTAAACTTAACACCGTCTTACGGCTGTGACAAGCTTGTGTACGAACATTTGAAGGAGGAAGCAATAATAACGCAACGTTTTGTTCCATAAACACGTTTCTACTAAATGTAGACTTTAAAGAACGGGCATTTTCTGTTCACATTTCCAAACTGAGGCCAAAACCAGTGAGCGAAACTGTGTGCAATTTTGTCCCCCGGCCGAGTTGCACAAAAATTATTCAATCTAGTGTCTTGTCTGATAATTTGCTATTAAAACAATTTAATATATGAACTTAAGAAGTATAAACTTCTGGCACATATAAAACTCACGCTTACCTAGTAGTGGTGAACCGAAAATAACCCCAATGCCCTGAAAGACAAGTAAGAGACCGATAGCCTTCGATACCCTTAAGGCACCAAACAACTCCAAGGCCACTAAACTACGCAGCGATACTGCAAATACTGTCAAGAAAAAGAGAAAAAAAAGAAATAATAGTCTAAATAAATTTTGGAATGGTTAACTAACTAACTATTATGAAGAATACGATTAACTGCTTATTAAACTGGACACACTTCAGGACTGTCAATTATAAAATAACAAAGCTGAAATTCTACAAAGGTTCTAATAGATATTCTGGAGTGATGGAAAGAACGTTTATATATATTTTATCTTCAATTGTGACAAAATATATACAAAATCTGATATCAGAACGCTAATTAATTTTAATAAATTGATCACGAATTTCATTCCGTAAAGAACTTAGGCAAAGTATTTTTAACGTGACAATTTCAATTAGCTGATAACATGAAATTTGTCAGCTTACTATGCAAGGCGCATTCGAATATACCAATGTGTCAACAGATCAAGACTCATTGTCCAATATTTTTTTCTCCGATGAAACTATTGTCTATGTTTGTCAATATTTTGAGAACTGATAGCACTCCAATATTTAATCAATTTTGCCTCGTTGCAGAATGGACACTGGTGTCACTTACTGGTACATTTTCAGAATACAATGTCGATTTGATCGAACTACTCAAAAATAACTCGATCTTATAACGTAAACTTATCAAAAGCTAAAGCCATCAAAGGGATCGAAGAAAATAACAAATATAATACCAAATGATGCTCTTAAAATGGTCTGTATGTAAACCGGTGGCTCGAAATATAATTATCGATCAAGTGCTAGTGGCGCAGTCAAAATTAGTTGTAATTCCTAATGACACGTCTCAAAATAGTAATTTAGATTTAGTCTTAGAGGCAGATTTACATTCTATTTTTGAGTATTTGAGACACACATACTATGAATAACAGTTCAATGCAATCAATTAGATTGATAAATTAATTACTTGACAAAGATCATGAACATAGCCAAGGGCTGTATAAAACTGCAACTTGACAAATGAATTTGTTCTTTAAATCAAGTTTGCGAGCGTGAAGTAAACACCAATCTAGTCGTCGAACAACCACCTCCTGCGCAATCATTGATTATTTAAGTTTATTACATAGATTGATTATTTCTTATTTACACATTAAAAATGTCTGGTGTAACTATAGTATCGATTTAAAACTTATACATGGTAACATAATATAGCTTTATATAGAGAGCTCTTTGATTCGTTTGAATGAGCCCAATATGAACTCAGCACTTGGTGAAAAATTAGGAGTGTCATCATTAAGTAATTCTTTAAAGGTCTATTTAAACCATTTAATTTAATAATTACACATTTATTTCCTAATAAAGAGTGTAATTCAACTGAGACTTGCCTCTAATTTGAAAAATTGGATGAAAAATTTATTTGCTTAAATAGAAGAAATCCGCAGACAGATTGAAGAAAATAAATAAATAGACAGAATGTAAGGATTGGGCATCTATAGAATAAAGGAGTTAAAACTTTCTATTCAACTGGAAGCGTGGAACACTACAATAGCGATTAGGCAGGGGAATCGACGGAAGATGCTGCTGAAACAGCGTGTGATAATTAAACAAACATTGGTTGGCTAGTTGGAACTTTGGGTCTAAATGGATGCCATATGAGCTCCACCTAAAGGAAAATTAGACTAACCAAGTTACATTAGTTAGTATATAACTGAAAATTGTGTGCAGTGTAGTGTGCGGCAAGATGACTCAGTGGTTAGAGCACCAGATTCCGAAGCAGACGTGCCCAGGTTCGAGTCCTGTCCGCGGCAAATTCTGGCCAGTACATGATGAGTTCCCAATAAGGACGAAACCGGTCTACTGGATGAATTGCCTTTTCTACACTATACAATTCTTAGTTTATACTTACATATGTAAGTAATTAATGGGTCAGGTGTTTATATCAAGACCGCAACCTTGATTATAATAATTGTTATCACCACCCGCGCAACCAATGTTCGTTTAATTATATAAATGTTCATTTCAATACCACTTCCCCATGTAATGTGGTGTCTGTTCAGTAATGACAGATTGGGCATGGTTAGTTGGAACTTTGGGTCTAAATGGATGCCATATGAGCTCCACCTAAAGGAAAAATTGACTAACCAAGTTACATTAGTTAGTATATAACTGAAAATTGTGTGTAGTGTAGTGTGCGGCAGGATAGCTCAGTGGTTAGAGCACCAGATTCCGAAGCAGACGTGCCCAGGTTCGAGTCCTGTCCGCGGCAAATTCTGGCCAGTACATGATGAGTTCCCAATAAGGACGAAACCGGTCTACTGGATGAATTGCCTTTTCTACACTGTACAATTCTTAGTTTATACTGACATGTGTAAGTAATTAATGGGTCAGGTGTTTATATCAAGACCGCAACCTTGAAAAATAATAAGCGTGTGATAATGCTGCTGTTACTAATGCATCAGAGAAGAGTGCAAACTAGACTGAATCGGCTAATGCTCTGATGAGACATGCCCTTACACAATGATGATAACCAGGCATGTGATCGAAACGTGTAGACTTCTCAAGCGAACGATGCGACTTGATGGCATTTGTGCATTCAACATGAAAGTAAATTGCAAGAAGATGTGGTGTCTATACAAGTCGCAGCTAAACTTTAGTCGGGAAATGTTAACTGACCATTCTTACATGAAATCTCCATTTAAAGCGACGAAGCAACACAAATCCTGCGTCGTGTTAGCCACGTATCACGAATGCAAGATAAACGTGAGATGTTACTAGCAACCAAAATTTCCGCGATGCCTCCTAACTACGTAACAAGTAACTCTATCGAAATGCGATAATTGGAAACTGGGCTGGCGACTAATGAGTTTCAAGCCGAGGCTTAATATATGAACTATGTCTAGCTGCAATCGACGATGCTCCAACCTCCTCCGCCCAGGAGGGGTGATCATCACTGCAGCGAGAAATAACTATTGATAACTGTTTGTTCATTAATTAAATAAGTACTCGATAAATAACAGATGAGGCGTTATTTAAGTAACAATGTTGATTTATATAGAGAAAATTTCAATTGCGTAGAGTGAGTCGAATTCGAATTCGGCTTGCGTTGTACAATAATATGTATTACCGTGAAGTATTTCAGTCAAGGACTATTAAAACCAACGTCGACGTCTAAAAACAACACACAAATCCATTTATGAAGCGCGTCTCAATTAATAACAACTCAGTGGCAGAGTTATTGGCGAAAATAGAATAAGTCAGTATGTATTAGGTGTTGCAAACCAAGTAAAAAATTAGTTCAGTTGTGACCAGAAGGATAAACCAAAGGCAGCATGAACGGAATGTATACTCTCATGCACATTGGTTCCATGCTTACTGGCGACTCATCAGTAGGAGCCGGTATTACGTCCTTTAACCACTATATATTTGGTCAAAGAATGTGGATTAATAGGACGGTACAATCTCCTAGACGAATGTGTGAACCTGCAATAGTGAAGCTAACATCATCTAAAGTCAACGACAATGCGACTTCAACGCTAACTCACACTATATAATATATAAACCGAGTCTGTAAAGGATTCTAACACTATGGCTATTGTGTTAGTAACAGATACCAACATTATTGTGCCGAAAAGGTACATGGTACAAACACTATGGTTACCGAGTCGGTACATGATACCAACCTGATGGATATCAATTTATGCTATAGTTCACCGAAATTGAGAATTACAACAATTTCTGAACACCTGTTACTCCAGTAAATCCATACACTCTGGCCTTGATCGATATCAGTTATCACATTTCGCGGTAAGCATGACATCATTCAATTCAATATATAACAGTTAAATACTGTTTGTTGCAGAGAACTAATATATATGCAAGTATGTATTAGGTGTTGCGAACCTAGTAACAAATTAGTTCAGTTGTGACCAGAAGGATAAACCAAAGGCAGCATGAACGGAAAGTATAATCTCATGCACATTCGTTTCGTGCTTACTGGCGACACATTCTTCACCCACATATATAGCGGTTAAAGGGCGTAGTACTGGCTCCTACTGATGAGTCGCCAGTAAGCACGAAACGAATGTGCATGAGATTATACTTTCCGTTCATGCTGCCTTTGGTTTATCCTTCTGGTCACAGCTGAACTAATTTGTTACTAGGTTCGCAACACCTAATACATACTTGCATATATATTAGTTCTTCGCAACAAACAGTATTTAACAGTAATATAATAGAATAAGTCCACAGACAGGCTAAATAAATTACGCTACAGAATAGCAAAATTACTCTAATGACGAGTAGGATGAAAAATAAAGGAGTTCGAACTTGCGTTTCAACTAGCAGAGTTTACCACAGGAAGCCGCTAATCAATTGAAGTAACATATGTCGTAATACTTACAATCTTTAAAATTAAAAAGTCTGCTAATCCGATGGGCATTATGCAATATATCGAGCACATACTCAGCATATTATTGGTTAGTATAGAAGAACTCCAAAGACAGTTAATGCTTTTACTGAAACTGAGACGGCGTTGGAATTCACAATTGTGTCTATAGGTCTAGTTGCCTTATTGGTAAATCTGTTTCCAACTAAGCCACGAAACCCACGCGTGAGTCACGCCGTCAGACCTGATGACCGCAAATAGGTGTCTGGACAAGACAATTGATTTTCATAAGATAAATATGTTTTGCGTACGAGGTACATAAATAGGACTGCATGCGTTCAAGCACAGTTGTAACATCAATGTTTAGTTAAGAGCATCAGCACAGCCTAAAATATTGGCAAATTAAATAGAAGTCACGCAGGCATATTGATTCCATAAAGGTTAGATCATGCCCATGTATTTGTTTAATGATTCGCGTTGTCACCTAATGATGAATTTTAATTTGTGCACACTTGCCAAATGCTTCAGCATACTGCTTAGATTATTTGCGTTCATTTTAAAAATAAAACACGGGGACATATCAAACAACTTAATGTGTGAAGGATAAAAAGATGCCCTATAGCTGTGTGCTACCACTGAAAATGATATAAACACAAAAAAATAATTACCTTTTACAACACAAATAATATATTATCAAACAATTGTGCAAAAAATAAGTGACAATTTACCTATGTAATCCACAAAATAACAGGTCAAATATTAAGCACACTTTTATTGAGAATAAACACGAAATGTGTTGGATTATTCAAGACACAACATCATGCGACTCAAATACCCGTCATAGCATTTGAAATAGTTATAACACTAAACCTAAATTTCACAAAGACCAGCAATTTTAGCTTTAGTGCAGAGCAGTTTCTTCTTATGTAGCTGCAGACTGCTTGAGCAAAATTCCTCTAAATTTTGTGGTTAAACTCTCTGAAGATAATACAAACATAAGGTTTAAACACATAAATGCACAAGACAGTGCTAGATTTGCGAGCCATACCCAGAGTTATCGTAACTTACCACTGGCAAAGGCGAAAACCGCACAAGCAACGTATAGCAGAGACAATCGAAATTCATCCGACCACATCTGAATATAGCTGAGATGATACTGGGGCCAAACACCACTATCAATAGCCACATTTCGGCTGCCTAACTCCGACGTGCGTCTAGTTTCATACGCTGAATTTGTGCTTGCATTTTTCAAATAACTGGCACCATCAGTTCTGCTCATCATTGAATTGGAGGTAGCCAATGTTGAGGAGGGTGACGCCACATCACTATGATAATTAAATGGTGCAGAACTACTTCTATCGTCACTAGTGTAAGAGCTACCGCTAGTGGAGTCTTGACCAACCAAAAGAAGACCTCGAACCGCCAATGGTATAGCCAGTAAACCCACAGCTGATATAAGACAAGCATAACTGTGAACAGCAAGAGGATTATACAATAAGCTTGAGTGAGTCTCATCCCCAGCATGATTTCTGATCTACAAATTTGATGCAAATAAGAGAGCGAAAATATGGATAGGAGAGTAAGCGCGTTAAATTCCAAAAAATTCATGGAGAAAAGTATTTAGGGCAAAACACAAATTTAATTGTGGATTTGACCGCATTTTTCTTGTGAGGGACAATTGATAGCACTCGTAGGTTGGTAAAATCTTGAATCCTGTACATTTTCAAGTGCACCGATTATTAACAAAGGCTTGGCACCGTCAGGAAAATCAGCTATTTCCTATCATATATTGGCAACAGGGCACCCTGTCAATTCGACCAATTTCACAATTCTACATAAAGCAAAATCAGAAAAATTATTATTTATCTATGAAGCCCTTTACATAAAACAACAAGCACCTGACCTTAATATTCAAAAGTTTCATCAACATGATATTCTAATCGACTGGCCAAGAATAACAAAATTTAACAACAATCTACTAGTATCCAGTCAAGACCAAACAGGCCCTCGACTAGAATCAACAAACATACAATCGGATTGGCAACAAACTGAAGTGGAAATAACAGAAGCGCATACGGTGACAGAAGTTTCCAAACAATATGAGCGTTCAACACTGCAATCCACACTGGCGCTGTTACCATGTGCAAAATACAAACTTGCGCAACAAGGTGAAACGATCAACTACACTGGGAAAAATAGCACTCGTACATGTAACAGCGAACAATGCGCACAAATGGTTAATTCTCAAGCCATCAAAACAATAATGACCAGATCTCAGACATCACTTTGCAATACTGCGAGAATGACCTTTACATGCAAACACGCACACACACAAACGCAAACGCAAATGCATACACACTTACCAAACAGCCAAAACAAGAAACAGAAGTAAAAGCTAGTCAGATTTGTTACCAATAGCATAATCAATTGAAAATCCAGAATGTATATATATGTATGATTGTATAGTGATGATTAGTATTCACGATATATATATATATATATATATATATATATATATATATATATATATATATATATATATAGATATATGAAGGCGGCAACAAAAACATAAGAAGCAGCTTATGCACGACAGTAGTTTAGCAAAATAAATTTCCCCGTTTGCTTGGCTAAAATAAGTACTGACATTCTTGGTACTACGAAAATAAATTAAGTAAGGAAAAAATGGAGATTTACCACATAAAAACGGTATCTCAATTTCTTTGAACTAAGGCGCCGAATGAAGAGTCCCTTAACAAAACCTATTTAAGACAATCAATATAATAATGAGGCCGCTGCACATAAAAGCAGGATTTATGTCCTCAATCTAAAGAGATAACGTATCCATTCGTCTACTTCCAAGCTATTCCTGACGCTATTGCATGTCAGAATGGCTTCCAATGACCCAAATCCGAGGAATTGATCGGAAAGTTGAAATGGAGCAAGACGATTCTCTTTAATAACGAAAGTTTCGAAAAAGCAAAAATGGTACCACAATTCATACGATCGGTAATTTATATCACTTCTAATCATACAAACAAATTTATTCAATAAATTTAAAAAAAGATTTATATAATGTAATATGACTTGAAACTTTAAATCAAACAAGCCAACAATAGGCCACTGCAGAAACAACATGAAAGCTTAATATATTGGCTTAATATAATGACTAGCTAATTCGACGATGTTTTTATCATTCGGCATGAAATAGATAGTTCTAAATCTTGTTCAAATGACAAATTTAGGCACGCCTTAACAGTAATGCACTGGAAGGCCCTGCTGGCAAATAAATTCACTATTGACAGTCTTAGAGGAAATGCAAATACCGAGGCGCAAATAACGTAAGACTTTAAATAAGAAGATATCATAAGATTCCCTCCTGCATGAGTTGGTCTTCTTGTCAGTTTTATGGTGCTTCAATTTAAAGACTTTTTTTGCGCAACTTTTCCGGATACAACTTTGGGAGGCATAGTAGCAAAGCAAACTTCTTTCAAACAGAGAATTAAACAATTCTTTAAACCAAGTTTTCGAGCTTGAAGTAAACACCAATCCTATTGTATATAAAGTCGTCGAACAACAGAAAAAACCAACGCCAGTCACACGTACTGACGCGCTTCGACCTTTCATGATCGTCATCTGAGTACAACAGCAAACTGATAAGCGAGGATCAAACTGATATGCATACTTATAGCACACAAAATTAGATATGTCGTTCTCACCTCTAGTAGTCTCGCGTACATTGTACTTGAATGGAAATGTCGGCTGCACAATTTCTACAGTCACGAACATTGACTTTCGCACCCTCTAAGTGTAAGATACTGTTACAGGATCATCCACCACTCACTCAAAGATTGCGACTGCAGATGAAGATCTAGACATAGACGACAGGTTTACATATCTTGGAAGCTCTATCAATAACGTAGGCAATATGTCCGACGAGGTGATAATACGGATGGCGAAAGCTAGAGTAGCCTTCTCGAACCTTCGTCATTCATGGAGAAACGCGAATCTTTCACTTTGCCTTAAAGGTCGTGCTTACAATGCATCTGTACGCACAGTCTTACTATACGCTAGTGAAACTTGGCCTCTTAGAGTTGATGATCTGAGACGCTTACAGGCATTCGATCATCGTTGTTTGAGAAGTATAGCACATGTTGGTTACCATCAACTTCGTTTGCTTGGTCACGTTTTGCGTATGTCCTCATTTCGATTGCCCAGTAGAGCTCTTTTCTCTCATCCAGCACCAAATTGGCGTAAGAAACAAGGTTGGCAGATTTTGACATGGCAGAAACAATTGAAGTTACTTACATCCAAATTGGGTAGTATAGGACCCACTCGTCTGCCAGGATGGGGTCCTCGTGCGCATCATAATTCTTGGTTAGAAGCCCTTAGCGATATGGCATCGAATCGAGCTCAGTGGCCATCTTGTTGCAGATTTTTAGTAGAATCATCTTCGTAATTTTCTTTTCTTAGTAGGGCAAAGTTAGCTGCGAGGTTTGATTTGTTTATGACGTGATACAATGAAATCCGCAAGGAAGCTGTATTGCTGATGTCGCCTTACCCAAAAGCTAACTTGGCCATAATGGTGTTGTGAAGAGGTTTAGTTTGAGTTATCCTGATAAATTTACTCCTAGTAGCAAGGTATTCCTTCTCTCTCTCTTCCGTAAATCTCAATAATAATTTGTCTAAATTCATTTATATACTTTTTTCACTCCTTATGGTTATATGGCAGTGAAACATTAGTCACTTTTGACTTTTTTGTGGCTGAACATGATGATGATAATGATGAGCTGTCACACGCACTGACGCGTTTCGACCTTCCATGATCGCCATCTGTGTACAACGGGAAACTGACTAGCGAGGGTCAGACCGACATGCATACTTATAGGAAGCAAAATTAGATATGCGGCTCTCACCTCTAGTAGTCTCGCATACATTATACTTAACTGGAAATGTTGGCTGCAAAATTTCTACGCAGTCACGAACATTTACCTTCTGTAGGTGTCACACGTAGTGATGGTAGTTTTTCTATCTTTTCCGACAGGTTATATATAATGGGATTGGTGTTAATTTCAAACTCGCAAACCTGATTTTAAAAATTATTAACCTCACTCGCGTAATCAATGATTGTTTAACAGTTGAGTGGACAAAATATTTGGCAAATCGTAAAGGTTTAAAATCCAAAACCTAACGAAAAGATAAGATAAACCGATGTTAAGTAGTATCGTCCGGTTAACTGCTTGCTCTGTTGACCACTAACTTAAACAAGTAGCGAAAACGGTTGCGGATCTAACCAACTAGCCGTTCAAATTTAATGAGAATGCCATTTAGAATAAAGGGAAAAAGTCTGCCATCGAATGACTGACAAATTATATCGATAAGAAGTATACGGATGGATGATTGTCAGTTTCAGTGTTATGCTTAAATGGAATCCATCACTTCTCTACACCTTTTCGTGGAAGCTTATCCATATAAATCCAGAATTGTTGAGCGGTTAGTCACCAAGAGTAATGAAAATTTAGAAGTTGAATACTGATAATTTTTAGAAACAAGAAGCCAATTTGAATGCCACAAATCAAAGTCCTAAATATACACTAAAACAATTTTTATTTGTATAATTAAACGAACATTGGTTGCGCGGGTGGTGATAACAATTATTATAATCAAGGTTGCGGTCTTGATATAAACACCTGACCCATTAATTACTTACATATGTCAGTATAAACTAAGAATTGTATAGTGTAGAAAAGGCAATTCATCCAGTAGACCGGTTTCGTCCTTATTGGGAACTCATCAAGTACTGGCCAGAATTTGCCGCGGACAGGATACGAACCTGGGCACGTCTGCTTCGGAATCTGGTGCTCTAACCACTGAGCTATCCTGCCGCACACTACACTACACACAATTTTCAGTTATATACTAACTAATGTAACTTGGTTAGTCAATTTTTCCTTTAGGTGGAGCTCATATGGCATCCATTTAGACCCAAAGTTCCAACTAACCATGCCCAATCTGTCATTACTGAACAGACACCACATTACATGGTGAAGTGGTATTGAAATGAACATTTATATAATTAAACGAACATTGGTTGCGCGGGTGGTGATAACAATTATTATAATCAAGGTTGCGGTCTTGATATAAACACCTGACCCATTAATTACTTACATATGTCAGTATAAACTAAGAATTGTATAGTGTAGAAAAGGCAATTCATCCAGTAGACCGGTTTCGTCCTTATTGGGAACTCATCAAGTACTGGCCAGAATTTGCCGCGGGCAGGATACGAACCTGGGCACGTCTGCTTCGGAATCTGGTGCTCTAACCACTGAGCTATCCTGCCGCACACTACACTACACACAATTTTCAGTTATATACTAACTAATGTAACTTGGTTAGTCAATTTTTCCTTTAGGTGGAGCTCATATGGCATCCATTTAGACCCAAAGTTCCAACTAACCATGCCCAATCTGTCATTACTGAACAGACACCACATTACATGGGGAAGTGGTATTGAAATGAACATTTATATAATTAAACGAACATTGGTTGCGCGGGTGGTGATAACAATTATTATAATCAAGGTTGCGGTCTTGATATAAACACCTGACCCATTAATTACTTACATATGTCAGTATAAACTAAGAATTGTATAGTGTAGAAAAGGCAATTCATCCAGTAGACCGGTTTCGTCCTTATTGGGAACTCATCAAGTACTGGCCAGAATTTGCCGCGGACAGGATACGAACCTGGGCACGTCTGCTTCGGAATCTGGTGCTCTAACCACTGAGCTATCCCGCCGCACACTACACTACACACAATTTTCAGTTATATACTAACTAATGTATAGCCTGAAAATCTGTCCGCGGAAAATTCTGGCCAGTACTTGATGAGTTCCCAATAAGGACGAAACCGGTCTACTGGATGAATTGTCTTTTCTAAAATACAATTCATAGTTTATACTGACATATGTAAGTAATTAAAGGGTCAGGTGTTTATATCAAGACCGCAACCTTGATTATAATAATTTTTATTTGCTTACAATAAAAGAAAATTAAAATGGCAAGACATTTGTAAATAATTAATTCTTGAAACAAGTACTAGTTAGAGAATGCCATAAAAACAATAATTTGCATACGTATCCTACCTTTCGCATACTTTGAAATTTTGAATTAATATTTTTGACACTTTCCGTCCGAACAGTTTTCGTTAATTTGCTTTTGGGAGGCGCTAGTTGAAGAACATCCTCTTTGTTTCTAGCTGTCACGAAAGCCCGGTCGACGCATTTTCCAGTAATGGTAGTCGTTTGACTGGCAGGAATTGCACTAAGTTTGTCACCCACGTGTGTTGATTGCGGAAATGAGAATGACGGTTGAGTTGACAGACGATTGGACGAAACGAAATCTGAACTAACAGTTGAATACGGATTACTGGGTAATGTTCGCTTTTCGATGAGTGGATGGCAGTTTTTATCACACACAACTGCTCTACAGAAATGACTCGATTTTTCAATGTAGGCAGCTGTCAAACAATTTTAATAAGACACGCAAATAAATAGAAAAAAATACGTGTGGTATCTCAAGAAGTTCCAAAAAGAACGTTTTCGAATTCCATTCTTTAATTATCTAGAATCTCTTGACATCAAAGGTAAGATTGATGCTGAGCCCTAACTCTCTAGTTTTTGTCCAAATCATCGTCACTTTTCATTTTAAGGCATCGCTGCTTCACAAGTTACATCCAATTGTGCACGACCGAAAACTAAATGTGACAAGCGACAATACAAAATGTCATGAAAAATTTCTTCACTAAAAATCGTGCCTACTTACCGTTGCTAGTAGCAATACATATTAAGACATCCGTTCTCTATTTTTATTAAAATTTAATTTAAATCTTACAAGAGCTAATAAGAATTAAAAAATTCAAGGGAATCTCGGGAAGACAGATATTAAAGAAACACGGATTAATGAAGAAGAAATAAAAACCAATTGGCGAAGCTTAATTCTAATCACACATTAAGAAGCAAAAGGCGAAAGTGACAAAAACGTGAAAGGGAATTAATGGCGAATAAACTCACTTGCAGCTAATCGGCCTAAGATACCAAAGACGCCAAAAATGAGTAAACATAGCGTCAGCGAAGCGAACGATACGCCTCCAGACAAACCGGCCTCAGGATCACCAACACAAATAAAATTTGCAGATAGAACAGCTACACGCACTAGCGGTGTATCCTGGAAATTTATTGCAAAATATAATTAACAGAAAATAAAGAAATAAAATGGAGTTGATCATTTCATATATATATATATATATATATATATATATATATATATATATATATATATATATATATATATATATATATATATATATATATATATATATATATATATATATATATATATATATATATATATATATAACACTATATAATACTAAATATAAATGATTTCACAATTTTAATTCAAATAATAACGATTATAGTCAATAAAGACAATTAATTTACTACCTTATGCAATGTTTTGGATATAAAGCAGAAATTCACATTGAAATTAAAATAATAGCAGAATTTGTATATGATATGATATTATATATATATATATATATATATATATAACTTACAATATATTACCAGGAAAATAAAAAGTCATTTACTAACAAAGTTTACGTTTATTGTGGAAAATGACAGGATTTTCTGTTGAGAATACTTAACTACACATAATAATCTTTTAGGTAAATACATTCTTCGATTAGCGGAGGGAGAACCTGTCTAATTTTTAGCTTTACTTATGATTCTCTCTGATAGTAATTATTCTTACCTCGATTTATGTAGAAATAAAATATTTTAAAAGAGGCTGTGAGCCTCGCTTCACATATATGCACAGAAATAAATGATTTTCCTGAAACCGCCAGGCCTTTTTAAATCAATTTCCGCGATGAATGATGTTAGATTTTTGTTCATCAGTTGCATTTTCATATGCCGAACATTTATGCTACTAAACGGCTATCCTAGAGAATTAATTGAATTAATTATTAAAAGGGGAAATTAACAGAAACATACATATTTCGGACCAGTAAAGAAAGCAGTCTATCTGCAAATCCCATTTAATGGAGATACAGTTTCTCGAATAGCACAAAAAACGTTGAAGCGGTATGAACACGCACTATTAATGCAGCTAAACTACGATTGTCATTTAAGGTAACAAATTAGCAATCAAAGAGAAACGGCCGTTAATGTCTAAATCAAATGTTATTTACCAATATTCATGCGCATGTTGTAGATAAACTTAAGCAGGCCGATCGACCAGACGTTTAATTACTATAATAAGAGAACATTGCAACTTAAGCACCCGTTTTAAATCAAATGGTCAATACACGTCTGCAATTGCGCTACACATCGTTGAAACCTCATATGTGTTCTCCAAACGTAGGATTTAAGATAGATACCAACTGCAATAACAGAAGGGAGTTAACCACATACGAAGCTTTATGGAGAAACAAATTGCAGCCGGATTTATACCACCAGAAGCAGCATGTTCAGGCATTGAGCATGAACTGGAGGTGATGCACCAATTGATTGGAGACTGCTAAAGGGAGAGCCGCATATCTAAATTTGATTTCCATATATATTCAATGCGGTTTGATCTTCGATAGTCAGTTTGCCGTCGTACTCTGATGATGATCATGGAAGGTCGAAACGCGTCAGTGCGTTGCGGCTGGCGGTAGTTTTGTTATGTTGTTCGACGACTTGTTAAATACAATGGGATTGGTGTTTACTTCAAGCTCGCAAACTTGATTTAAAGAATTGTTACCACCACCCGCGCAAACAATTATTGTTAAACTGTATTGCCTATATATGTATATGTGGCGAAAGCTGCAAACAGTTAATGTTCGTGACTGCATAGAAATTGTGCACCCGCATTTCCAGTCAAGTTCAATGTATGCAGGACTGCTAGAGGTGTGAGCCGCATATCTAAATTTGATTTCCATATATATTCAATGCGGTTTGATCCTCGATAGTGAGTTTGCCGTCGTACTCTCATGATGATCATGGAAGATCGAAACGCGTCAGTGCGTTGCGGCTGGCGGTAGTTTTGTTATGTTGTTCGACGACTGGTTAAATACAATGGGATTGGTGTTTACTTCAAGCTCGCAAACTTGATTTAAAGAATATGTTACCACCACCCGCGCAAACAATTATTGTTAAATTGTATTGCCTATATATGTATATGTGGCGAAAGCTACAAACAGTTTATATTCGTGACTGCATAGAAATTGTACAGCCGACATTTCCAGTCAAGTTCAATGTATGCGAGACTGCTAGAGGTGAGAGCCGCATATCTACATTTGATTTCTATTCATATTCAATGCGGTTTAATCTTCGATTCTGACTCTTCTCTTTCTCTATCCCTTCTCAATTCAACAATAACTATCTTTTAGATGCAATGAATATGGTGGATGTTGATGACATCATTGAGCATAATATCGGATGGCGAATTATAGAAAATAATTCAATAACTTTTATTCTTTAATCCTAGGTTAGGTAAACTTTAAGCTTGATGCACAACGATAATTGTGAATGACTTAAAAGTAAAATATTTTTGCGACACTGCATTAATCGAAATCGCCTGATTTGCGTTTTGATTAACACAGCTAGTTTTCCAGTAGTTTTCTTTCTTCAACAAAATATTTCAGCCGCCTCCTCTAGTTGGTTCATCCTCATCAGTTTAGCAAAACAAACAAATGAAGTAAGCGCGATAATTCCTCTGGCCATATTATTTATCCTTCAGACTGATCTTATCCGTTTTAGACCTACACTCAAATTTTCCAGTAAAATAAATAAGTATGTCATCACATTTTACGGCAATGCTTGATGGATAGTTTTTTCCTGAGATAGAAAAAAAATTATTACCTGTTATTAGTTTTAAGAATACATTTGTTTCTTTTTATCATACCTCCAGTAAAATAAGTTGAAAGGATGGAGCGAAAGCGCTACCATGTAAATTAATTTTAAAAAATTATTATCGGATAATAAATGCTTTGTGTATGTGATGTAAAAATTAAGGAAAAACCTCAAATAGGTGTAAGCAAACTCGAACAACTTTCATTCTGATAAAAATATGAAGACATTTTAATGTCAAAGAAACCGGTATTGACAGAGAAATTTCGAATTTACTTTGGACGAAGAGAAGTTCCACTGTGTCCAATTCAAGTATTACTGTATTTGGCATTGTAGTCTTTCGTAAAAATTATCATTGGGTCGCTATATATTTACGAGGATTCTCGGCATTAAGTGCCAAATTCCAGCTGGTCGGCTTATAATAATAATAATAATAATAATAATAATAATAATAATAATAATCGTAGAGCTGTATGACGCTAACTTAAGCGCAATATAAAAGTCGATTTTGAATCCTTTTGGAACAGAAGAGCCGACGAAATGACAGAAGCGATCTCATTAGGTAATAGCCTGTTTGTTCCAACTTATTCGCGCAACAGATCCGAGAAAATTAAAAGTTAGCGAAATTATAAATGATAGTAACAACCATCTAATAACCGAGAAAATAGGTCTCCCTGATAGGTGGACTGAACACATCAAAGATAAATTTTCTTTGGCCCCAGCGTCAGTCAAGATCCCCGACAGTATGCAGCATTAACAGTATAGACTGTTAATCTCGAACAATCATCAGAGTTAGAAATACAGAATGTAATCCCATTTCTTAAAAACTGCAAAGTTGCAGTCCCAGATGATTTTCTGCCGAGCATATATAAGAATGTTGGCGATATTATTTCTAAAGCGTTGAGTAGACTTTTTCGCACAGTATGGAATGAGTAAACCGTATCGCTTACTTGGTGTGAGCCGACCATCATCTTTAAACAGGCAATCCTAATTTGTGTGATAACCATCATGGTATAAACTCAAATCCGAAGCAGACGTGCCCAATTTCGAACCCTGTCCGCAGAAAATTCTGGATACGGCGTGATGAGTTACCAGTAAGGAGGAAACCGGTCCACTAGATGAAATGCCTATACTACACTATAAAATACATAGTTTATACTGCCAAAGATATGTATATTATGGGTCAGGTGGTTATAACAAGATCGAAACCTTGATTAAAGTAGTTGTTATCACCGCCCACCCAACCAATGTTCGTTTAATCATAGAAACAGTTGAGGTCAAATGCATTTGAAATGAGTAGTATGGGACCAACTCGTCTACCAGGACGATGTCCACATGCGCATCGTAGTTCTTTATCATAATACCAAGGCGATATGGCATCGAGTCGTGCTCAGGAGCGATCTTATGGTAGATTTCTAGTAGAATCATCTTCAGAAACTTCTTCTTAGTTGGAAAGAATTAACTGCGAGGTTTCGTTGTGTTTATGGCGTTAAACAGTGGAAAACGCAAAGCAGCCGTGCTGTCGATGTTGCTTAGTCACAAGAGGTTTTGTTTACCTCACATCTGTGTGTTATCTAGGTAAATATACTCATATTAATTAGATCCTCTCGAACATAAATCTTTTTTAAATTTTTTTCTTAGGATTATGTGATAGTGAAACAATAGTTAACAATGGCTTTTGTATTGCTATGCAGCATGACATATATATATATATATATATATATATATATATATATATATATATATATATTGTGTGTGTGTGTGTATGTGTGCGTGTGATTGTATAGTGGGATTGGTGTTATATTAAGATCCCATAAATTTAATTTTGTGTAAATAAGGAATTCATGGAAACTAGCACGCCCATACTAAATTAGTGATTAAACAAAGAAATTTGCACATTTTATTCCTTTATGCCAAGTAGCTATTAAACTGTAAAATTACAAACAAGGACGACATCGGTTCCTTTGTTAAACATAAAAAATCCGCTACTATTACTACTACTACTACTACTTCATCACATTTCACCAGTATAATACATTGATTCTTCACTGCCACATAACTATGGAGTTCATATTTATGTATGAGCTGTAAATGAACACTAAGTCGTCCGTTCCTAGCGAAGGACAGCAACTTAAATAGAATAATCCCTATGCATTGTACGGTATAATATGAGAAGCTCCACCAGCGCTTTAGCATCACCAATATCACCTAATATTTTATTTAATTAATTACGTATTTAACTTGTGAGCATAATATAATCATTAGTTGAAGAAGCGCTCATTAACGATTATAATTAATTATACGTCCAAGAGCAATCCTACTTGGCCTTCCTCTTACGAGACAGTTTAACAAAAATAAATAGACTTTTATTAATAAAAAATCCAAAAATCGAAATTTCGTACAATAGTGTTGCCTTTGTTACTACGATATCTAATTCTGGAATGTCCTACCACGGCAGGTAGATTTTTTACAACTTTACGTTGGTATTCCTAATTTTACTACTACACTGGGCACTGATCAGATCAAACAAAAGTATGATGCTGATTTTAAGCTTAAATAACTCAATTTGGTTGGAGGATATAATTTTGCTCTGAATATACAGTGCTAATTATTAAAGTAGCAATACATCTACAAAACCTTGATCAATTCTTTATTTGACATTATGTCAACAGTATAAGGAAATGCCAGTCGTGTTTGAACACACAGCCGTCGCATTATAGAACTACCAGCACATTGGTGGAGTCATGAACCAGAAAATTTTTTCCAATGTCTCGGATGCTAAACTAATAATGTTGTCTTCTAAAATCAATCATACTACTCACCGATGTGAACAAGTAGCAATAAAACACATTAGTATTGCGATGTTATCGGGTCATCCGTCAACACCGACTAACATTAACTTTTCTTGTGAATTTAAATGAGATTTTCTATCAATAACCTGGCAATTTTGACGAGTAAAATATTCGTTGCACTGAATAACACTTCTTTCACAAGCGTTTCTTTCATTCGAGACCTGGACTAAATCATAAGTTATGCATATAGATAAAGACTGAAAAATACAGGCATAACAGTACACACTTTCAGATACGCAAATTTATACACAAATTATGCAAATAGGAGGTTTTTATACAAAGCGTGCGATAGACTGATTTAAGTAGTGGGTAAGTAGATAAACCAATATTCTAATGCGTAATTTTAGGTGTGCGCGCAGTTTTAAACATTAAGTCTATGAATACTCATCCTAGCGATCTATATTTTACTTTCATTCGCCAACCAAGAAAATCCTAGCAGATATCCTATTTTTCCTATTACTTTCTGCATACTGTTCACATAATGCCTCTATATTCTTGTTTTCACAGAGTCTAGCTACATGCATTTGCTTATTAGGCATGCTGTACAAAAGGGTAACAAATTAACTCACAATGGCATGAGAATATATCAAACCAAGTATTAACTGTTTATAATATCATTAATGCATAATAGCAGCTCAGCACAAAAAGCAAGCAACACGCTTCTAAATCACTATATATTAATACAAATTAACATTCATTGTTTGCACGGGCAGTGATAACAAATCGTTAAATCAAGTTTGTCAGCTTTATATAAACACCAATCCAATGGTATCTAACTAGTCGTATAACATGGCAAAACTACCGCCGGTCAGGCAAACTGACTCGTTTCGACCTCCCATGCTCATCATCAGGGCTCGACGGCAAACTGACTTACGAAAATTAAGTTACAATTCATAAAATAGCTGTGGAAAATCCGATACGCGGCCCTCATCTCTAGAAGTCTCGCATTAATTATACTTCACCGGAAATGTCGGCTGTACAATTTGTATGCAGTCAGGACTATTAAATTTCCCCATCTTACGCCACATTTCAAAAAGTTATACAGTTAAACAATCATTGATTGCGCGGCTGGTGGCAACAATACTTTGATTCAAGTTTGCGAGCTTGAGATAAACACCAATCAAATTTTGTCTAACCAGTTGCACAGCATATAAAATCTACCGTCAGTATTATTCATTCTACTTAAACTAATGTGGTACTTGTTACACACATTTTCGACGATTTATTGATTTACACTTATATATGTATTTACCGCAGCTGCAGTTATAATCAGGTAACAATAACGCCAGTCTTGCAACTAATTCACTAGTCAACCGTAGCCGCACACAGCAAGCCCTTTTCTGGTAGTTTTTATGGAAAAAATATATGCATATATACAAATTGTATTAAAATAAAATGGTAGGACTGGATTTATGTATATATATATATATAAATATATATATATATATATGTATATATATATATATATATAATATACCTAATTAGGAAAAAAATTAACATCAAAGCGGATAATGGCCATTAATTACAGTTAAATACTGTTTGTTGCGAAGAGCTAATATATATGCAAGTATGTATTAGGTTTTGCGAACCTAGTAACAAATTAGTTCAGTTGTGACCAGAAGGATAAACCAAAGGCTGCATGAACGGAAAGTATAATCTCATGCACATTCGTTTCGTGCTTACTGGCGACTCATCAGTAGGAGCGGGTATTACGCCCTTTAACCACTATATATTTGGTAGAAGAATGTTGCCGTCTGTTATTCCACGTGCTTCTACCAAGAGTATACAGTGGTTAAAAAACATAATACCAGCTCTACTGATGATCTCAATAAGCTACAACAATGTTGCATGAGATTCTACTCCACCAGGTTTATCACTCTGGTCTGAATTATTGTTACTAGGTTCCCGCAAAAACCTAATACATACTTGCATAATGGCCATTAAGTTGGAGACTAATAATCTTCACTTTAACATCTTTCGTTTATACACATCCTGGGTCTTCATTTGATTATGCGGGTCGAAACTATTCTGACTCGATTTTATTTCTCCTTCTTGTTTTGCCAGATTAGTCAGGGTATATGCGTACGTGTCTGTGTGTGTGTGTGTCTGTTTGCGTGTATGGGTCTTTCTCGTTGTAATGAAATGTGATGTCTCAGATCTGATATATGTTAGTTGGAACTTTGGGTCTAAATAGATGCCATGTTAGCTCCACCTAAAAGAGAAAAAAACTAACCGAGTTACATTAGTTAGTATATGAGTGAAAATTGTGTATAGTGTGCGGCAGGGTGGCTCAGTGGTTAGAACACCAAATTCCGAAGCAGACGTGCCCAGGTTCGAGCCCTGTCCGCAGCAAATTCTGACCAGTACGTGATGAGTTCCCAATAAAGACGAAACCGGTTTACTGGATGAACTGCCTTTTCTACACTATACAATTCTAAGTTTATACTGACAAAGTGTAAGTAATGCAAGCTTAACATTGCATCAGGTAACAAAGGAAATTCGCCAAGTAGATCGATTTCGTCCCAATTGCAAACTCATTAATTACCACCCAGAATTTGTCTTGGACAGAACTGGAACCGAGGCACATATGCTTCTGATTTGAAGACTCAATCAATTGCGCCAATCGTGCCATATATAACCACAATTTGAAGTCATATATCAGCCTATATTTCTTTATATATATATATATATATATATATATATATATATATATATATATATATATATATATATATATATATATTCATTGTATCCTTCCTGTGTGCAAAAACAAGAGAAAAAATTTTGATCAGATATAAGAAACGTTTCTTTCGCATAGTCTTCTCAAATATCTACTAATGATTTCGACATCATTATTTAGTATATGATTGTGACGCATATAGTGCATGTCCTTTTTAATTCATATTTCCTGATCATATATGATTTCAGGTGTAGTTTACATGAAAACTGTTAACTTTATTTGTTCACTCTAATGCTCTTGTCCAACGATTGAGTCATATTTGTACAAATAAAGTATTCTAGTAAAAAGAAGAGCAGGATATGAACCTACGCGGGGAAACCCCATTTTTTTACCAGAATACTTTATTTGTACAAATATGACTAAATCGTTAGACAAGAGCATTAGAGTGAACAAATAAAGTTAACAGTTTGCATGTAAACTACACCTGAAATCATTAATGATCAGGAAATATGAATTAAAATAGGACATGCACTATATGCGTCACAATCATATACTAAATAATGATATCGAAATCATTTCCCAATTCCTCATCGGAAGGCAGTTTCATTTTATCTCTTGGTACATAGTCAGTATCAATGAGGGGAAGACCAAACTGACGCCGTCTCTCTCTTAGTCCAAGCTGCATTTCTGACATCCGGAGCATTCCTTAAAAAAAAATATAAGGAAGGAAAGAACATGCTCAATAAGAGAAACATGACGAAATTGTATTTCAAAGCGTCAGCTTCTTCATCTAAATTATCAAAGTTATATGAGTCCCAATTTTGCGTCATTTCTTCGACATAGAGAGTGTGAAAAACGGAAACCAATCAATTGCGTGGTTTCCGTTTTCCACACTCTCTCTATGTTCACATATTTATATCTTGTTTTGCTTTCCAATTTATAGATAAAGATATGTTCATTAGTAGATATTTGAGAAGACAATGCGAAAGAAATGTTTCCTATATCTGATAAAATTTCTTTTTGTTTTTGTACACATGAAGGGTAAAATGGATTTTATTAAAGCTCGCATTTCAAGAATATATATATATATATATATATATATATATATATATATATATATATATATATCGTGTGCTACAAATATGTACACACTCTTTCGTTTAATTTAAATTGAAAAAACGTTTTACAAATATAATTAACTGACAATCTAACGCAGGTTGCCACTAACATTTGAAAATGATTGGAGAAGTGAGCGTCTCTTCCTGTTTAAGTCATCAGAAAGATCCACAGTATTTCCAAACTGCTTCATATGATTGGCCAATTTGCGTCTCAGGTCATGCCAATTGCCAAATTTTAACAGTAACGGTAAAAAGAAATACGGCACGTAGAAAGCTGTGGAAAAGGAAACAAGAAAACGTTTGGCAAAATGTATATGCGAGCCTTAAATTCTAGAATAAAATAATAGCAGGAAAGTTTGCACATAAGTAAACGTTTTAAAGCATGATACATAATTGAGATACGTTGAAAGCAACATAATGTGTACACCTGATTTATAATAATTCTTGCTCCAATGAACGACTTATTTATCAAATCACATTATCCGTAGCTGCCAAAGTGTGAGACAATTTACCATGTTGAAAATTGGCTGCTATAATCTAACGTTAAATAGAATGATTCCTCATTATCATATCAGTTCCCACCTGCAATCTTATTCACAAATACCGAAGGTCAGTACAAACAATATATAACAGTTAAATACTGTTTTTTTAAGAACTAATATATATGCAAGTATGTATTAGTTGTTGCGAACCTAGTAACAAATTAGTTCAGTTGTGACCAGAAGGATAAACCAAAGGCAGCATGAACGGAAAGTATAATCTCATACACATTCGTTTCGTGCTTACTGGCGACTCATCAGTAGGAGCCGGTATTACGCCCTTTAACCACTATATATTTGAGTGAAGAATGTGGGATAATAGGACGGTACAATCTCCTAGACGAATGTGTAAAACTGCATTAGTGAAGCTAACATCATAAAGTCTACTACAATGCGACTTCAACGCTAACTCACACTGTATAATATATATACCGAGTCTTTAAATGATACTAACACTATGGCTATTATGTTAGTAACCGATACCAACATTATTGAACCGAAAAGGTACATGGTACTAGCACTATGTTTTCCATGTCAGTAGATGGTACAAACATGATGGATATCAATCTATGCTATAGTTCATCAACATTGAGAATTAAAACTATTTCTGAACACCTGTTACTCCAGTAAATCCATACACTCTGGCCTTGATCGATATCAGATATCACGTTTCGCGGTAAGCATGACATCATTCAATTCAATGTATAACAGTTAAATACTGCTTGTTGCGGAGACCTAATATATATGCAAGTATGTATTAGGTGTTGCGAACCTAGTAACAAATTAGTTCAGTTGTAACCAGAAGGATAAACGAAAGGCAGCATGAACGGAAATTATAATCTCATGCACATTCGTTTCGTGCTTACAAACAATAGTTAATATTTTACTATTTTGAACGAGTGTTAATATAAAATAGGGTAACTCTGGCTAATGTATACTTAATGTACTTCAAATGATCTTTTCCGGTCCACTTGCGGCTAGTTTAGAGAATATGTAACGTCAGTCATTCGACCGCAGTTCTTCTGAAGTCCACAGTTCTGTAGATACTGCCATTCTTATCATTTTCATTTATACTGTGAGTTGACTTAATTTAACTATTTGACATTTGAAAAGATCAGCGATGCCTGTACGACAGAACTAACAAGACCTCCACATTTGATCCATTGTGCCGCTTGATGTCCGGAAAATTTCACTCATTTAATGGTATCTTGTTAAACGAGGATACAGCGCGGTGTCATCGAGTAGCAAAAATTACAAAAATAGTGTCCGGTCATAATATTGCTAGCCTATAACTGCAGCGGTTTTCGCTATCTACCTGAGTAACCTCAGAAGCTTAGACACTAGGTAATATAATTTGTCGTTTTAGACAATGGCTCGGGCAAAGCAATGGTGTAGGAAAATAAAAATTAATCCATGAAAAGTTACTTCGCCCATAAAAATTTTTTTTATCAACGCATACTGACACTAAGCTAAAAATGAATTAAATTCTACCGAGAGAATTCAACAATTCACGAAGCTGTCCATATGTTGACAGCTATTTGAGTTCATATCTGAAGTCTTAGCGGCATAAATGAGGACCGCCAATGTATTGGTCTTGAAGAATTTGTACTTAATATTAGAAAATATAAACTTGGCGATTCCAAAGTGATTTGCATAAACTTCCAAATACGGATATATAAACAGAAGATACGTCCGATATCGCCTAGCATTCCAAGTAGATGAAATAATTGGCGACTGAAAGGAAGCGCTATACAAAACAATGTTAGCATCGTAAACAATTTCTCCTAGCGACCATTTTCGAGACAGTTTTTTTAGAACATATAAATAGACAATTCCTGAACAAAGCTAATGGCATTCTTAACTCCATCCTTATTCTTAGTTAAGAGAACTATATCGAAAGCATATTCGATATCCACAAGCTTGTAACAGCGTTCTCAGTTTCAGGAACTTCAAAATATTTTTAGCAGACTGCATGAAAAACGGAACTGCGTCAAGGTGGGGCAATTAAACATGTTTTTCTAACGCCGATTCCAATTTCAGCAGCTTTGCAGTCCTCTATCGATTGTAATTATTTGTCATTTCAACGAAAGTTTTGTACTATATATATATATATATATATAAATATATATATATATATATATATATATATATATTCTTTATGATATCCATGCCGTTTTAATTAACACAGTATTCTTATAATTAGGAAAACAACACAAATAACTAAGAGGATAATGGCCATTTATTTCGTGAATACTAAACGTCTCTTATACAATCATACATATTTATACATTTTGGGTTGTTCAATTGGTTATGTTATTGGTGACAAATCTGACTGGTTATTACTGCTGTTTCTTGTTTTGACTAGTAGGTGAGTGTGTATACAAACACAAACGCATACACACTCACCTACTAGTCAAAACAGAAACAGCAATAACAGTCAGATTGTCACCAAAAATATAACAATTAACAACAAAAATGATAAATATGTATGATTGTATAAGGCATTTATATTCACAATATGGCATTATCCCTCTTGTTATTTGTGTTTTCCTAATTATAAGAATATATATATATATATATATATATATATATATATATATATATTACTTTACTGCGGCTGACTCCTTTTGGAGGATAAGCCGGCTCCATTGATATAATGGAGTTTCTTGGGAATTTGGTACAAGTGGTGTCCCCTCACCACTCGGCTTTTTGATCGAGGACGCACCTCTAGCCTTTGCACATCCAAGCGCAGTCTGCAAGGCAGCAGTAAGTTGCATGGTTGCCGTTGGCTGTTGAGAGCTCATTCGCCATTGGGAAGTACGGGGTACTGTCCAGGAGTCCATGTAATCCTGTGGCTGTTGAACCCTTTTGTGGCGGGGAACACACGCCGAGTCATGGTGCCGTCGTCGGGCTCATGTGGTATTTTATAAGAGATCCGATTGCCGGTCGGAAATCCACCACGCCCTGGTGACACCACCGCCATAGCCCCGTTAGCCCATGTACGATCGGCCATCGAGACATGGTTGACACCGTCGTACCACGTTGAGGAGGGGATGGACTTTACGACGATATATATATATATATATATATATATATATATATAAGTATAAATAAAACACTTCAATGAAATAACACCGACGTTTCAATAGATTGTGATGAATTGTGCACCGATAGAGGATATCGACGAAGAAATTTAAAATATAACCAATAAAAGGATGAACCTGGATCAATCCAACGTTAGACACAATCCGGATCAGGTAAATATGCTGCAACGAGTATCATAAAGGAAGATTTTTTAAGCAAAGGTTGGCTATCTATATATTCATCAGAACTACGCTGATTATAGGCAAATCTGAAATGTTGGCACAAATTTTTTTTTTCATTACAATTGTGTACTAGGTGTCGCGCACCTAGTAACAAATTAGTTCGAATATGATCGGAAGGATAAATCAAAAACAGCATGAAAGGAAAGTATAACCTTAAGTGCACATTCGTTTCGTGCTTACTGGCGACTCATCAGTAGGAGCCGGTAATACGCCCTTTAATCACTATATATTTGGGTGAGGAATGTGGAAAAATAGGTCGGCACAATCTTCTAGACGAATGCGTAAACCTGCACTGGCGGAACTAACTTCATATGCAGACCTCGATAATGCGACTTCAAAGCCAACTCACTCTACATAATATTTAGACCGAGCCTGTATAGGGCACTAACACTATGGTTTTTGTATCAGTATTCCATACCCACACTACGTTGCCTCTTCGTTGTATCAACACATGCTCCTATCGTTTGCAGTACAGACGAAAGCAGGGACGCTTTTTACTTCGAACTAAGCTCCTTACTAAGTAGAGCACGAAGTTCAGATATAGTCTTGGTTATGGGTAACATGAACGCTAAAGTTTGGCGCTTAAGTAATGCAGAATTTCATTTAGGTGATAGATGCACCTTAAGCTGGACGCGCAACGATAATGGTGAACGGCTTTTGGATAGCTGCGCGGAACATTGATTATATTTAAGTTTTACGAACTTTAAACGTAGTGTTAAATGCTGCGCTACATGGCGTCTTCCAGCACACGGACAATGGATGGATTCATATAGATCACGTAGCAATTAGTTATAGATGGTGTGGATGCATCCAGGATAGTCGTTTTTGGAACACTTATGTCGACTCTAACCATGCACTTATCCGTTGTAGATTTGCACTAAAATTTTCAATGAAAATAAATAAGCATAAACTCCAAATAGATGTAGGCAAACTCGAACAACCGTCCTTTCGACAAAAAATGAAGAAATTCTAAATTCTAGGCTAAATTGTCTTGATGGCGAAAATCAGAATTTAATATTGTCCAAGATAAGTTCCACTATGCACAATACAGTTACTCCAGTATGTGGAATTGCAGACCCCCGATAATATAATCATTGGCTGTCTGTAAAATCTATGGAGATACTCGAAACAAGGCGCCAAATTCTACCTGGCTCGGCTAATAATAATATTCTTCGCAATATAAGACGCCAACATAAGCGCAGTACAAAAATCGATCTCGAAACCTTTTGGACCAGAAAGGCTGAAGAAATGGAAGAAAATTTCGCGTCAAGTAATAGTCGCTGTTTGTTTAAACTTATTTTCTCAATAGGCCCGAGAATATTAAAAGTTAGCAAAACTATAAATGATAGTGACAAACATTTAATAATAGATAAAATATGTCTCATTTAATGGTGGGCTGAACACTTCAAGGATCAATATTCTTGGGCACCCGCGTCAGTTACAATTTCCTTAAGTATACCTGTAGCATCAGTTGGAAGGTTTGTCTCGAAAAACCATCAAAATTAGAAATACAGTATGTAATCCTATCTCTTAAAAGTCGCAAAGCCACAGGCCCTGGTGATTTGCTTCCAGATTTATTTATGGATGATGACGATATAATTTCGGGAGCGTTGAATAAACATTTTCGTACTATATGGAATGAGGAAACTGAATTACTTGATTGTAATGAGTCGACCATCATTCCTATCGTATAAGATTGACTCCGGTCGTGTCTGGGATATTTGCTTCGATTATCCTACGTCGTCTTAGCGCTTCACGCGAATCACACACCAAAGAAGAACAGGCCGGATTCCGCTCATGAAGAGGTTGTATAGATAATAGTTTTACGTTAAGGCAGTGCTTGAACAGAGAAATTTATATCACCGTCCCACAATAGCCGTCTTTCTAGACTTCAAGGGTACATTTGATTCGGTGTTTCATTCCATATTTTGTCGAAAAGTGGTGTGCCCAAAAAATTTGTTAATAATATACGAGCTCTCTACACAAATACTTCTGGTCGCGTTGTCTATTACGAATTAACACACAACTTAACAACCAGCAGTGGTTAAATACTGTTTGTTGCGAAGAACTAATATATATGCAAGTATTTATTAGGTTTTGCGAACCTAGTAACAAATTAGTTCAGTTGTGACCAGAAGGATAAACCAAAGGCAGCATGAACGGAAAGTATAATCTCATGCACATTCGTTTCGTGCTTACTGGCGACTCATCAGTAGGAGCCGGTATTACGCCCTTTAACCACTATATATTTGGTAGAAGAATGTGGAATAATAGGACGGTTTCTATTTTTCACACTCTCTTTGTTCACATATTTCTATCTTGTTTTGCTTTCCAATTTATATATAAAGATATGTTCATGAGTAGATATTTGAGAAGACCATGAGAAAGAAAATTTTCTTATATCTGATAAAATTTCTTTTTGTTTTTGCACACAAGAAGGGAACAATGAATTTTATTAAAGCTCGCATTTCAAAAAATATATAACAGTTAGATACTGTTTGTTGCGGATAACTAATATATATATATATATATATATATATATATATATATATATATGCAATTGTGTATTAGGTGTTGCACACCTTTTCATTAGCCGAAGAGTTGAGAAATTGTGTGTACAAATTAATGATTTACAGAACCGGGTAGCCTAGCGGAACTTAGCTTAGGCCACACAAGCACTTGGAGCTCTTTTGCCAAGTAATGTTTATGCTGCAACATGGGATAACAGGAATTCTACTTGATAGCTGGCAGCATAAAGATAAAGGGAGCCTAAATGCCATTTATTTCATTTTAGCGTTAATTTAACGTGCTATTTCTATAAATAGCGTATTACACAAATATTCCCCGTAAAACTTACTGAGCTTAAGATAAACGAAACATTTTCACACCATTATGCGCAAGTAGACACAACTTTACTTTACTGCGGCTGACTCCTTTTGGAGGATAAGCCGGCTCCAATGACATTTCATGGAGTTTCTTGGGAATTTGTTACAAGTGGTGTCCCCTCACCACTCGGCTTTTTGATCGAGGACGCACCTCTAGCCTTTGCACATTCAAGCGCAGTCTGCAAGGCAGCAGTAAGTTGCATGGTTGCCGGTGGCTGTTGAGAGCTCATTCGCCATTCGGAAGTACGGGGTACTGTCCAGGAGTCCATGTAATCCTGTGGCTGTTGAACCCTTTTGTGGCGGGGAACACACGCCGAGTCATGGTGCCGTCGTCGGGCTCATGTGGTATTTTATAGGAGATCCGATTGCCGGTCGGAAATCCACCACGCCCTGGTGACACCGGCGCCATAGCCCCGTTAGCCCATGTACGATCGGCCATCGAGACATGGTTGACACCGTCGTAGACACAACTGGACATAAATGACTCATGGTGTGATGATTCACAACTAGCCAAAATGACCTGTTAAATCACATCACCATTCAAAGGACTAAGCTATTAAATAACGAATAAATTGAACAACTTAACTTCATATGGCGAAAGCTGCTAAAAAGTTATGCTCGTGACGGCAAAGTAACTACGCAGCCGAAATATCAGTAATTTACAGTGCTTCTGAGACCAACATGGGTGAAAGTCACATTTCTGCCTTTATATAAACTTTATGGTATGATCTTCACTATAATTAAACGAACATTGGTTGCGCGAGCGGTGATAACAATTATTATAATCAAGGTTGCGATCTTGATATAGGCACCTGACTCATTAATTACTTACATATGTCAGTATAAACTAAGAATTGTATAGTGTAGCAAAGGCAATTCATCCAGTAGGCCGGTTTCGTCCTTATTGGGAACTCATCGCGTACTGGTCAGAATCTTCACTAGACAGATTTTCAGGCTATATCAAAACACATCAGGACGCATAACTGACGGCAGTTTTGATAGATTGCGCCAATGCCTAGATATTAACCCGGCGTTTACTTTAAGTATGTAAGCTTTGTTTACATATTCATTAAAAATATGTGTAGGTTTATCATTTTTGTTAAAGTGTGCTCGGTTTCAATCTTCAGTACCAACTTACTGGCCATTTGTAGGGTACAAGCAAGTATGAGAATGAAGAATGTTGGACTCTTAAACATATTTATGTCGAGAATGGCCGTCCAATTGTTTTTAAACTCCGACCAAGAGCAGCCACAGAAAAACCAGCAACACATACCACCCAAGATGCTACCTAATGAACTTGATACTTTAATATGAGCGCCGATACTGCTTGCCGGCTGGCGTGTATGAGCATCTTGCTGTCTGCAGTTTGTACACCGAAAGTTCACCTTATTCGGAACAAGTCTGTATTTTGGCCAGCTTGTTAGTTTGCACTTCTCCGATTTGAGTGAAATGGTAGCTGCGTTTTCTTGAGTTGTTACCTGGAGGTATTTTGTCAATGTACCGGAAGCCGCATTCTCGATGTTATCGCGTATTGGTGGCATTTGTTTCTGTTCATCTGATTTTTACCAATTTGGAATGATTGCAAGGACAGTGAAAGGCACACAAATGTTCTCATTATTAGTTAGGCCAGAAAAGAAAAAAGACAGATTAAAACAAAATTGTGCAGGAGACATAAACTTGCATGAGTAAAGAGTAAGCTCCAACAGAAACTTAGACATTATATAAATGATGGGTACTAAGCAAAGCGAACGTAAACATAATCCTGCAAAGCGAAGGATGCAATCATATTTCAGTATTAGTCTTTACTTTTACTGAAGTATATAACAAATAATGATAGTAGGATTACCTAGACGATGAATTCCAATCGCCGTACATTGCATACTTAAGTCATTATAGTAATAAACACACGAAAAACCAATATTAAGATACCATCAGAAAGAATTATTTTTCTTATCATGGAAAAAGACTACCATTAGCTTAATAATTATAAATACACCCACAAAGTAAATAATAATCTTAGAGTTCATCTCCGGTTAAAAGCGAGATATTTTAATGTAACTCAATTATGTACCTTATAAGTAGGATTAACAACGAAATTTAAAAGAAGAAATGAGTTGACATTATTTTAAACTAAATAGATGAATGCCTAACATCCGTGAGAAGGTAAGCATAAAAAATGTGAAAATGGATGTGATGCATTGCGTGTAAATTTTTGGATGATTTATCATTTTACTTTCCCTCTCCCTCCCCCCTTCTATCACTATCTCCCTTTTTCCCCCTCTCCCTTCCTATCTCTACCCTTCTCCCACACACTCACTCCTTTCTATCTCTCTCGCTCTCTGCTAGTTTGGTCCTTCAGCTTTTTGTGCTTTATAAACATATATAAATATGCTTAGTTAGTTATATTTGAGAAAAATGCGATGGAAAATGTAATTTCCATAAAAAATCATTATATGTTTTGTCCGTAAGATAGAAACCGTGTAGTTTATCAATGGTTTGTACTTTAAACAAAGAAACACGATTTCAGCCACCTAAAACAACCTTATCTGAAAAATACAACCCAATATTATTCGTGCAACGACTTGCAGTTATAGGCATCATTACATAATGTATATATAAACGGAGATCTGTAAGTACCTAAAATCATATGACGGAAAATAATCATAAGGTTTCCCACGTAATCTTTCGAGGATTAGAAATGTCACAATGCAGTCCACTGAGCGTATGACAGAAAGAAGTAATTCCATTACAACAAAGGCAATATCGGTGGTTACTTTTCTCAATCTCCATGAAGGTATCGCATATAAGCCAGATAAATTAAAAAGGAAATCAGCAAAACCGACTGGAAAATAAAATTTTGTAATGAGGAGTAGAATAGTTCTATTCCTGCAAATTTCCTCATAATAATGCCAGAAAAAATTGCTCAGGCCCACAGGCACTACAATGAAGTGCTGCTTTTTTTCGTGAAATTCAGCCGAAACAGTTTCTTAATTTCACTAATGCCACGTAAAAACAGAACTATCCTTTTCTAAGAATGTGAAAGTAGCGCAATCCACCGAATACATCAGGCTAAGCTGCAGATAAAAATACTTTCATAAATTTAATGAATCTATACCTTACAAAGCTTAATAATTGCAAATGAAGCCCATCCATTTCAGCGTCTTCATGATTACCTATTAAACACGAGTTTTGACACAGACCTTGTAATACGATAGAGAGGTGACGTCGCCACGAAATAATTGAACAAAAAGCAGCAATAGAAATTGAAGAAGCTAGTACTTCTTCGGTACTGCTTATAAATAAGATCTGCGTATGCAATTTGTAGAAGACATACCACATTGGTGTTGCTATTAAAACCATGGCAACTTTAAGTCAATGTTAAAATTCATCCTATGCGCCGCTAGCAATAAACATATAAAAGATTACAGAATAAAATCTAGCTATACTTTTATAGTTTCCTACGCGTCGATGAGCATGAATGCGAGTGGAGGCAGAAGACTATCGCTCAGGATTTCATTACTAAAAAAGTTTTTATAGCTGTACAAATGCTGTTTGGTATGCTCTCGGCTACAGTTCCAGGAGACTCAGAAGAAGCGCATACGTCCTTCAAGATTTCCTGAAACGTTATATAATTACACATTTATTGCTTCTGGGAATGGCGATAAAAACCTATAAATCAAGTTTGTGAGCTTGAGATAGACACCCATCCTATTGTTCTAACCCGTCGCATAATATAGCAAAACTACTACCAGCCACAAGTAATTTTTCTGTTGTACAACTGGTCAGTTATGAGGGAAGTGGTCACTATTTCTAGCTTGTAAACTTGATTTGAGGACTTGTTTCAAGGACTTACCCGATTTCAATTCACGGGAAAACGCATGATATTAGCATGAATCACAATTTTAAGTTAACATTTTAAGGTAACTTTTCCGGACAGTTTAGTAGTCTAACTATAAGAAGCTTTACTTCACCTCTCATGTCGAGTATATATAACTATAAATATATATATATATATATAAGCACTCAATTGAACAATTGAGTTGGAAAATCATAAATGACGGGTGCTTACTATTTAAAATATATAGATGATTTACTCTCGTTCAACCGAGAAACAGTAGACCCAGCCGAAATTATGAAACAAGCTAATGAAGCCGCTCCAGACATTAAATTTCTCCTCGAGTTAGAGAAAAACAACATTCTCCTTTTGTTAGACACTCAACTGGCTCAAGACGAATTGGTGAATTGACACATGCGCTGCCCAGAAAATCTGTGTTCATCGGGCAATACATTCACTACAAAAGGAGTGTGTCAAAAGAATCATAATAAAGAATCTAGCAAGCCGAATCAGGAAGGTCTGCTCTAAACAAAAGATCGAAGATTTGCTAGGCTACCTGTAGAAAATTGTTCTGAGGAACAACCTAACAGAATCAGTTAATAGATTTCAAAATCAGACTGTGTCCGATTCGTATTGCAAAGGATAACAGCAAAATTATTATACTAAGCTTATCATTTAGAGGCGACCTATCAACTTTAATGTGTGCTCGGCAGTTAATTCATATCACTTAAACAAATCTACCTAACGAATAGTTCGCATCACCATCAATACACAAAGTCGTGGTGCCATGGATCAATTGCCAATTATCTGTAAATTCAATTAACCAAAAAAATATTGCGTGAGTGGTGGTAACAATTCATTAAATCATGTTTGCGAGCTTGAAGTAAACATCACTCCCATTTTATTTAACTAGTCGTCGAAAAACAAAGTTTTGATATGCAAGTATGTATTAGGTGTTTCAAGCCTAGTAACAGATTACTTCAGTCGTGACCAGAAGGATAAACCAAAGGCAGCATGACCGGAAAGTATAATCTCATGCACATTCGTTTCGTGCTTACTGGTGACTCATCATTAGGAGCCGGTATTAAGCCCTTTAACTACTATATATTGGAGTGAAGAATGTAGGATAATAGGACAGTACAATCTCCTAGGCGAATGTGTAAACCTGCAATAGTGAAGCTAACATCATATAAAGTCTACGACAATGCGACTTCAACGCTAACTCACACTATATAATATATATACCGAGTCTGTAAAGGATACTAACACTATGGCTATTGTGTTAGTAACCGATACCAACATTATAGTACCGAAAAGTTACATGGTACTAACATGATGGATATCAATGTATGCTATAGTTCACCGAAATTGAGAATTACAACTATTTCTGAACACCTGTTACTGCAGTAAATCCATACACTCTGGCCTTGATCGATATCAGTTATCACATTTCGCGGTAAGCATGACATCATTAAATTCAATATATAAAAGTTAAATAATGTTTGTTGCGGAGACCTAATTTATGTGCAAATATGTATTAGGTGTTGCTAAACTAGTAACAAATTAGTTCAGTTTTGACTAGAAGGATAAACCAAAGCCAGCTTGAACTAAAAGTATAATCTCATGCACATTCTTTTAGTGCTTACTGGCGACTCATCAGTAGGAGCCGGTATTATGTCCTTTAACCACTATATATTTGGGTGATGAATTGTACCGTCCTATTATCCCACATTCATCACCCAAATATATAGTGGTTAATGTGATAACTGATAACGATCAAGGCCAGAGTGTATGGATTTTTGGAGTAACAGATGTTCAGATATAGTTGTAATTCTCAATTTCGGTGAACTATTGATATCCATCATATTAGTACCATTTACCTTTTCGGTACTATAATGTTAGTATCGGTTACTAGACACAATAGCCATAGTGTTAGTATCCTTTAAAGACTCGGTATATATATATATATATATATATATATATATATATATATATATATATATATATATATTATATAATTAGTGAGTTGAGAGATTGTACCGTCCTATTATCCCACATTCCTCACCCAAATATATAGAGGTTAAAGGGCGTAATACCGGCTCCTACTGATGAGTCGCCAGTAAGCACGAAACGAATGTGCATGAGATTATACTTTCCGTTCATGCTGCCTTTGATTTATCCTTCTGGTTACAACTAAACTAATTTGTTACTAGGTTCGCAACACCTAATACATACTTGCGTATATATTAGTTCTCCGCAACAAACATTATTTAATAGTTTTGATATGTTGTTCGACGACCGGTTAAATAAAATAGGACTGTTGTCTACTTCATCTGTAAATTGTTCATAGTTTACACATTTGTATGTGGCGTAGCAGGTATACTAGACGCAGGAAAACGCAAATGATCAACATAATCCACCAACATTTACCACAGGAAATGATTTTAAAAGGTGTGACTGTGTGAGGAAATTCAGTCATTTCGGACCACATACTTTAAAAGCAATAATAGACATTAATATACATACATGATGCATTTTATATCAAATAAAATGCACCCAGACCAAAACTTATAAGATTGGACCAGCATGATATTGTACTCTACTAGTTGGGACGTTAGATCAAAAGTGAAACTGAATGAGGTCAACCTAATGAAAGGACTGGTAAAATGATCAATCGATATATAACAGGTCACTGCATGCTATGACCTATTTCTTCCATTATAACATTTTGCATCACACACACACACACACACACACACATATATATATATATATATATATATATATATATATATATATATATATATATATATATATATATAGCTAGGTAGGTGGGTACGTACGATAACAGCTCACTCATATTTTGTATAGATGCTGCGGTAATACAGTAACTAAATTTCAATCGTGGTTTTATCAGATGTAATTTTATTGTCTTCTCATGTGTATATAGTCTCAATATGTAATTCAGTATCAACATTACTGGGATTATATGCCTCATTATCCTCAACAAGCCATACGACATCAGGATTAGCTGACAAAAAAATGAGTCTAAGAAGGAACTGCCACAAGGAAGCGTACATGGGTTTGAATTCGCATTGCATCCGCCATTAGCTTCGTCCGCTGCTGTTGAAACACGCGATGAAGAAATCTCTGACGGAGATCCAGCCACAGATGATGATGACGATGATGATGTTGATGAAGATGATGTTACTGCCGAAGATGATAGTGACGAGACTGAAGCGGTCGATGATGATGATGATGATGATGGTATCGATGATGACGATGATGATGAGGAGGAGGAATTTACAGATGAACTGCGCAATAATGTTGTAATTGATGCAGCTATAATGTAAAATTAAAACAGAAATGTCAAACTTCGCAGAAATAAACATTAATATTGATATTAGACTCATATATTTCCAAACATTTGAACAAAACAACAAGAAATACATAATAAACGAGTTCATTTTGAATAGTCTGAAAATTTTAAATAAAGGCATAGTGTAATTTTAGTCAGATAGCACCTGACCAAAATACGTCGGAATTTAATATCTGGTGCTTTATTATCGCTAAACTGTACAAATAATAATGCCTTTTAAGATCATTAGGCCGCCTATCTTGAACAAAATTGTACGATTAAGAATCAGTTTTTCTTCTCTTAGATGTTCTTTTATTCTATGCTGACCATATTTTTCTTTCAGCTAAACTTACACTGTGTGACTGCCACACTTGCCTCATATAAGTCAGGATGGTTGTATTCTAGTATTGTCAGGCCTTCGTTGCCAATACGACTAGCTGCGGTACGTTGATCAACAAGCCTAAAACTTATATGATTAAATCATCGTTTAATGTTCCTTTTTAAATAAATTAAGATAAGAATACCTGATATTTAAAAGGGCGGCATAGGAGATAAGCAGCTTACGCTGAAAATTCGAAGTATATTAAACAGCTTTAATATGAAGAGATTGGCTGCATTTAAAAAATGCACCATGTAGTTGGTTTGAGTGTAATACGCAACGGTAAAGCTAGGCTAGTTTTTATGCAAATTGAGCTACAAAATGTGAACAGTCTGAAAAACAAACGATTAAAAAGTTATAAAATAATGTGTGAAATGTATTGAACTAAATTATGCAGGTGAAAAAAAGATACACAAAATAGGAAAAAAGTATCTCCGTATTAAATTCCGCTTGAAAATAATTAAATCAGTTCTTCTCGCGCATTAATTTAAACAGAAAATTTAGACAAATTCTGAAGGCCTTTCGGAGTACACGTTTAACAGAATATTTCCAAAATTATAAAAAGAGTGGAAAGAACAATCTGTCAAGTAATTACACGTCACGTATTGTGTATCTAGTGACATATCAGCTGAAAAGCAAACAAATAAATAAGCCAGTCAGCATGAATAGAAGGTAAAATTGTATGTACGCATGCTCCTCGGGTTTACTGACGGCTCATCAATAGTAGCCGTAAATAGGATCAAGGCCCATTATAGATTTGATCGAGACACGAAGGACAATTTAAGGGCGCAATATTCTTTGTGTATTTGCATAGGCATATCCTTCTGGTGCTTTTTGAGTTAACGTGATGTAGCAATAGCCACCTTTGTGACTAAGAACGCACAAGGGGTCCTATCTAGGGCTGACATTAATTCGAAAAAATTTCTTCGCAGAAGCGCCCGTATATGCCCAATGATGGAAGCAGACTACGAGCTGAAGTAAACATTAATTAATTAAAATTTGTAATATTTGTTTTACTAAATCGACGCTCTTCGTCCGAGCAAAGTACTTTATATACTTGATTAAAAATAAAGCACGCGTGGTACCTTTAAAGTGGCTTCTGATGGGTTGGAAACTTTGATTCGAGGACAGACTGCACAAATGGACAAGTTGACTGCAACACAACATGTGATACTAGTTATTCAGTACCTAATACAAAACTGCATGTATTTTAGCTCACTGCAGCCAGGATTATTTAATATTCTATGTTTCATTGGATGATGTTTTGATTACCATTGAAATGTGGTATATTGTGTCAAACGAAGCCAGACTATAGAACATTGCGTGGGTAGCAAGTAATCAACAATTTTAAAATATTCTCAATAAGCAGAAATAAAGCTTTAATTTAAATAAAGGAGTCATTGCGCAGTTACAGATAGGCGCTATTCAAATAAGGAATGTGGAGAGTAAATATATAGTAATCTTAAATTTTACTTACTCGGTCGTATAAAGTTTGCAGCCGAAAATCTGGTGAAGCCAAAACGTATGCGAAATTCCAAGGGGCCAGAGCAGTATTTCAGATATTTATGACATCATATATACATTGCGATTTGGTTGCTATTAATTAGTTTTCCATTGTGTGCTGAAGATGAGCATGTAAATTTGAAAGTCTTATTATGCACAACAGACAGTATTTGTGCAGTTGTCTCCTGATTATTGAGGGTACGGTGCGGCACGAACAAAAGCAAATATAGCGGGAAAGAGTATGCAGATGAGGTTTCCAGCTAACTCCTTGTGTAGTTCTAGTCATCAACTGGAGTTACCATGGCAACCTAGCTTGCAAGATAAACAGTGTCTGTTGACTTCAAAGATATTGGTTGGATAGTTTATGCGGATTCCATCAGAATTTACAAAATGATACCGTTCAGTCAATTATCCTTAAATCCGCAATCAGAGTGTTCATTTACGTAGACAATATTCTTACTAAGTTTTTCAAACAAAAGACGATGTTATTTTGCTATACACCAATGCTATATTTATAATCTATTATTTATAGGCATTTTGTCGCACAAAGTGCGTCAATTCGGTTAAACAAAATACAAATAATAATTCTTATGGAACGCAAGCCTTAATAATATTCATGTACCCCTTTCCATGTGCAAAATAAAAAAGAAATTTTATCAGATACAAGAAACGTTTCTTTCTCATATTTTTCGAAAGTATCTACTAATTGATTGATTGTTCCTTTACTTCACACTCCGCCACGTTTAATTTTTTAAGTTTTTGTGCCTTTCATTATATATATTATATATATATATATATATATATATATATATATATATATATATATATTCATTTGTAGATACTTCGTGTACTTCGGCGAGGAATTCCTTGTCTATTGACATCAGCCATTGGAACGTGCTTGGCCTCAAATTTGGCTACTGTTACAGTGCTCAATCGATGCAATCAACTACCTATAAGAAGAATCGATGAAGACAGTACATTAACGAACAGCCGAGTACAATTTATCGACACGTAAATTTTCCTCTCTATATTAATGCCTTATTACGCTTAGCTTGTTATGACCTAAACCAAATCGAAGGAATGAATTAATTTACAAAACTTTTCATGCGTCGGCAACTAGTTAGTCAATTTCCAAGTCTCCACAATATAACGGACTTTATGATTAGTGAAATCGATTGTTAATTCCAGCTACATGCGTATAAATGGACGGAGGCACGTAAAGCTGTACTTACAAGTCTGGAAAACCGGTGTCGCCAAGGATCCTATTTAAACGACTTCATTGATGACTGGTAACTCGACACCATTCGGCACTATCTTAGGGTCCAGACCAAAATTTTGAAAGCAATTCGTTTCACACTGCACAGGGTGGATATACGCTATACGCAATTAAGGACGCCCTGGATATTGTCTTCGTTTTCCCATAAAACAACTATTTTAGCTTATTCGATGAGAGCAAACTACACTGGAAAAGATGCGATGGCCTTAGCGAGAATAGTGTCGACAGCAAAATCAAACAAGATAGTAGCAATGGCAAATCCTTGTTGAATGTCAGAAGCAATGGAAACACACTCATAAAGAACCTCACTAGTACTAATACGAGTCAATAATTCATTATAACAGGCCACATTTAGAATGGCATGCCGAAATAACTTGCCCACCATCATCAAAGGTGGCTGAGTAGTGCAGAAAAGAACAATGGTAGACAGTAGATACCGGTGGATCAACTCGAAAGTGCAATTGAGTGCATGAGCTTCGTCCCCGCATCCCATTTCCGGTTGAAACCATATCTGGGTTGGTTTCGTTCACCACTTTCGCTATACCAACACCATCGGAGGAAAAAAGCATTAACTAAAGATGATGCAGCACAGATAACGCGGATACCACGAAATTTGACAGGAATGCTACTAACATCTTTCATGTGGATGGGCACCACAACGACATACCACCACTTATTTTGAACGGGTTCCATCCTCCTCCCCCCACAGATTTCGACAACAATCTTGTTAAAATCCGTCTTTACCTTCATTATACCAAATTTGAACCATGTAGTAGAAAGTCCATAGATTCCACCAGCTATGCAATACCTCGCGAGCATTATTTATAAAAACGTCAAATGAAGAAAGAGAAAAGATGGAGCTACTGCAGAAATCAAACACCTTACGTTTTTGTGTAATCGATGATTTTCCTATTAAACACTGACTGGCACCATTGGTATTCTGGAGACACAACGGAAAACTTCTATCGGCTATCGCCGTCTTTGGACTGGTTGTATTTCGGCTTACTTTTGTACTACATTCAGAACTCCGCTTTTGTGTGAATTTTTCTTTGAACTGTGTGAATTTATTTATCGCCTCGTCAAAATTTTCAAATGGGTTTGGCCCAAATTCAAAGAGCTGATGCGACTTCGAATCTATTGTAGAGCTATGTGACAATAGTTTCGATGTTGTCAATTTACCAGCAAAAGTAAGTCCATAAGCGGCAAGATTTTGTTTATGTTGATTCCACCACAAACGGTTTTGTTTAGCCTAAAATGATTATAGATAGCAAAGAATATAAATAAATAACATTGCATTGAGTAGATTTTGTTGGTACAGTAGCAATCAGAAAATTCCTTAATCTGCAGATGTATTTTCAAACTTTATTTTAAAGGAAATATATAATGACAGAATCTAATCTAGAACAAAATATCAAATGACTAACAATGTACACGTGTATTTTAAATACAGTAACGGTTTAGAATTAAATGTTTTTCTACTCTGACTTGTAGTAACAATTCTCGGAACATGGTTAGTTTTGACTCTAAACGGCTTTTAAAAGTAACGGGGAAACTCGCGGTGTAGCTTTGCCAAAGGTCCGAAGAGTGTACAAAATGCTCGGGCACAGGAAACTAAGAGAAACCTCGAATAATATCTAATCACTATGCTAGAAAAAAATCGTGAGGACAGGAAATCCCGGTGGACCGTTGAGTAAAATGACTAAAGTAGCTTTTCCAAAAATGTAAAATCCCATAGTACCCTTTAGATAGGCAAAAATATAGAAATTTTATCAGTTACAAGAACCGTTTCATTCTGATTTTGTTCTCAAGTATGTACAAAAAAGCATCTCTTTATATATAAATTGAAAGGAAAAACAAAATATAAAAATGTAAACATCGAGAGAGTGAGAAATAATGGAACAGCCAATCACCTCCAGTTCAAGCTCAATACTTGAACAGGTCTTCTACTTGCATAAATCCAGCTGCATTTTGTTTATCCACAAAGTATGTGGCTACCTCCATTCTGTTATTGCTTTTAGTAATTATTTCAAAAGCTACGTCTGGAAATCATAAATGTGAGGTTTCAATGATGTGTTGCGCAATTGCAGATGTGTATTCACTATTTGATTCAAAGCAGCTTTTTAAGTTGCAATGTTATCTCGTTCGATTAACTAACCGTCTGGCTGATCGGCCTACGTAAGTTGATCGACAACTTGCGCATGTATATTGGTAAATAATATTTGATATCGACATTAACGGCTGTTTCTCTTTGATTGCTGGTAAAGGCAAGTGTGTTACCCTAAATAACACTCGTAGTTTAGCTGCATTAAATTTGCGTGTAAATGCTGCTTCAACTTTCTTTTGTGCCATTCGGGAAACTGCATCCCCCTTAAATGGGATGCTTAGGTAGACTGTTTTCTTTTCTGGCCCATAATACGTCTGTTTCTGTTTAATTCCCCTTTTAATAATTGATACAATTAATTGTCTGGGATAGCCATTAGACATTAAATCGTTAATTGCTTTATTATATTCATTTTCTTTAGAATCTTGACTAACCAACCTGTCAATTCTTGAAAAATAGCCACGAACTGTTATTAATTTATATTGAAGCAACACAAATCTGGTGTAATGCTAATACTATGCAGACAAGGTTGGTTTATGTTAAATTGTTGTTTTATTAACCATTTATCCTTCTTTAATAATACATCTAAGAAAGGCAGATAATCATCTTTCACCAACTCTACTGTGAAACCGATATTCGTATGCGCTTTGTTGAAACTTTGAAGTAATGTTCGTGGATGCGACCTGTTCTTAAGGACAGGAAAAATATCATCCACGTACCGTACATATTAGGCACATTTACTTATGTCACTCCGTAATGATTTTTTCTCGATTCCCAAGAAAAATCTCAGCCAACACTAGAGATAGGGAGCTCCCCATTGCCATACCATCTGTCTATTTATAGATGCTTCCATTAAAACGAAACCGTACGTCTTTCATGATCTCGCACCGGGGATGGTAATGTCTCGTTCTACCGCTTGGACCATAATGTCAATGGTTTCGTCAATTGGAACATTTTTAAACAAAGACGTAGCATCTTGTTTTAAACATTTATACCTTGTATTTTGTTTACAAACTCAAAAGATCCGGAAACCAAATAATTATCTAGTATAAGAAAACGAACATTGGTTGTGCGGACGGTGATAACAATTGCTATAATCAAGGTTGTGATCTTGATATAAACAACTGACACATTACTTACTTCCATTTATTAGTATAAACTAAGAATTGTATAGTGTAGAATAGGCAATTCATCCAGAATAAAAGCATTCGTTTAAAGATATAGGCAAAGAATGTTGAGTATAATTTAACAATAATTGATTGCGCGGGTGGTGGTAGTTTTATGTTGTTCGACGACTGGTTAAATACAATAGGATTGGTGTTTACTTCAAGCTCGCAAACTTGATTTAAAGGAATGTTGAGTATAGCCATTGAATATTTTTTTAAATCCGACTAACATGATATAGTCAGTCGCAACCGACATTTTTCCTTGATTCGTCGCGGAACAAATCGGAAATAATTATTCCGTTTTAGAAAATGAAATGATTATGCATCCTTCGATCGTGAACACGAATGGCATGCCAACATGCATTAGTTCCAGGGAAAAGTGAAATAAAAACAACTTGCGAAGTCATTTGTTCAGTATCTGAAGCAGAATACTCATCGCCATTCGCAATGTGGACTCCTATATGCCGTTTTTTGTCTTTAAACATTCTTGTGATAAAGCCTCATCTGTTTGTTCATATGGCAACAGGTTATACTAAAAATCACAGCTCGAGAAACTTTGATCTCAGCATATTTAAGTAACCTTTGTTTTAGTGAAGATGATCAGTTGAAGAAAATCATAACTGTATAGTCTATGCCCTTTTTCAATATTATCCAGCATACAAATGCGCACAAAGAACGTTACGCATATAAGTATGAAAGTTAACACAAATAAAGAAGCATAGAAAGAAGAAAAGAGGAAATAGTTATAACAAACAATACATAGATGTTAACAGCTTGTAAACAGAGATCATTTGACACACATACCACCGAACGCAAAAATGGCATACTAAATACGCACAAAAGCACATATATATCTGTACACAGGGTGATTAGGTAAAAATAAATCTTGCAATCGGAAGAATGATACCGTTGGCGTTGTTTGTCAATAAATTATCACAAAACGAACCGATCAAAAGTCCCATTTACAGTTTCGTTAAAAGTTTGAAGAAACAACAATATTCAAACCTTCCGATATAAAATAAGCCAAACTGGTCATCAAAGATAGCATAAAGACTTACACTATTGCAAAGCTGCGAATTAGCTCTAGTCCGTAAAGCAGAAGTGTTTACTGATGTCGTAACAGATCCAACCTTAGGGAATAACAACTCTGAATAACGATCTCCAGCAGATTTTAAGCCAGAAATGCCGCACGGATGCTTGTGTATAGCGTTAACTCTGTCTGAAGTGGAGACATTGCTACATTTTAGACCAGCATTATCTTCAGATTTTCCAGGAATAGCGTTATCGCCAACAGGCGAAAATGCAACATTAGCTGCAGTGAATTCGTCAAAGAAATGGAACTTTTGCTGGGAGATATCAGGTTGACGATGATTATACAAAAGCTGAGAATAAGTTTGATGAGTCGGAGTGCGACGGATAGAGGTCAGCGCATCGTGACACGAAAATGAATGTGGTAAACCAGCGATATCCGGCAATTTCGTGTTGTTATGAGCTCGGCACTGATGACAAGGCCGCTCTAAACCACAAGGTTTATTTCGAAAGAACAAAATATCCTAACAATACATAGGCAAACAATAAAAGCTACATTTATTTAGATTCAATAATAAACATTTTGTAATTGACGCTATCTAACCGCATACAATTAATCACAATACGATAAACGACCCCACGGCTATACGACAAAATTTTAAAACAAATGATTTGCTGCCACATAACAATTAAAAGTATATATATTTATGTGCGTGCTGCCATAATAATGCCTGGTAGCCAATATCTAGTGTCAAACATAGCACATAATATCACATAGCATTTGTGTTCCATCAAATTATATTTTTTTACATTTAACATAACATACACAACGCATACAAAATTTGACTGCACGAAAATACGCCTAGACATAATTACAAAATAAAATAAAACATAAACGGGCAGCTCCATAACGAAAAGAATTGTGTTTCGCTTTTGAATTACTCAAAGATCAGCTATAACAGATGTGAGTCCACTTCGGGTATAATGGGCAAGCAATTATCTCTGAGAATAAGAATATAGTTCACTCGACCGCAACCATAGTATTGGTACCATGTTCCGACTAGGTAAAAATAGTGTCGGCACCCATTGCAGATTCGGTACATATAGTGAAGTGGATTTGAAGTCGCATTTTCGGAGACTTTATATGAAGTTAGCTCCACTACTGCAGGCTTACACATTCGTACCGCCAAATTGTCTTACATTTTTTATCCAAATATATAGTTAGCATAGGGTGTAATAGCGGCTCCTACTGATGAATCGTCAGTAAGCACAAAATGCATTTATACATGAAATTATTTACTTTGTTCAGATCCTATTTGAACAAATTTGTTACTAGGTACGCAACACCTAATACACAATTGAATGTATATTAGGTCTCGGCAACAATGAAAAAAATCTTATTTTATTGTATTTTAGTACTGCGTAGGTCAATTATTTTCCTGTGCGATCAGCTAAAACCTGCCAGCTCCGTTTGCGAACATTTTATGGATTCGGATGACGCGGATAAAATCTAGTCCAAATTGATGGCAGTGCTGCTTAAGCTACCTCAAAATCTGAAACCAATCTATTCATCATGACTACATTTTTGGACTTCGAAAAAAAATTTATTTTTTGGGACTTTAATTAATACAAAATATAATTCATATCTAACAGGCTTCATCGCCTTGTGAATGGGTCAGAGCAGGGAATTTTGAAGATGTTCAATATTAACGTTATGCATTTTGAAGAACCATAGCATCTATTTATTATCCTAACGATTTAGGATGATTAACAAATCTATATTTCGTACTGATAACTGAAGATGCAACCCACGAGGAAAATATATGAATCTTTAATAGAGTTCAGTGTTGTTTCCGTTGATTAAGAGGGTGGAAACTAGTTGAATGAAACCAAAGATAGTATATATATATATATATATATATATATATATATATATATATATATATATATATATATATATACGTCGATTCGTACAACGAAGGATAACGTAAAATAGATTTTATCTAAATTTACCATTTAGAAGCGACCTACCGGTCTCAATAATTGCACGCCGTTTAAATCTTATCACTAAGCGGAATTACCCCGATGCAAAAAATAACATCACATTCAGCAGACAGAAAATCATTGGGTAGATGTCAATGTCTAATTGACAAATCTCTCCAAATCCTTCATAATTTGGATATTCTCAAGTATGTGTGGCATTAATTATATATATATATATATATATATATATATATATATATATATATATATATATTGGACGTACGAAAAGGCAACTGATCAACAGCATCTAACAACGTTTAATACAGAAATTGATTTAAAAAGATCTAGCCTCGTCCGGAAAATCAGCTATATTCGAGCATATGCTTAAAATAGAGCACCAAATCAATTGGACGAATTTCTTAGTTATAAATAGTGCAAAGTTCGAAAAATTAATATACATATGGGACGCCCTTCATATAAAACAACCAGCACCCGGCCCAAACATTCAAAGGTTTCAACAATATGATATTGTACTTGACTATCCACAAATAACCCAATCAACAACAATTCACTGGCATCCAGGCAAGCCAGATCATCCTATAGACCAGCCTCGACAAATATTCGATCAGATTGGTAACTAAAGTAAAAGCAGCTGCGCAAATGGCATCACTACCATACTTAAAAGTAACAAAAATTTGCCCAACAATATGAGCGATCAACACATCAATCCGCACAACTTCTGCTGTTACCAAGGCGAAAAAATTGAACTGAAGAACAAGGCGTAACGAAAGGCAGCATACGGGGAAAATCATTCGTACATATAATAGCCAACAAAGCCAATACTTGATCAAAACTCAATTCATTTATACAAGAATGACCAGATCGTAGACATCACTCTGCACTACAACCAGAATGACCCCTACACGCACACAGACACGTGCATATAAACGCAGAAATCTACCCGAAATAAATAACCAACATAAAATATAAGTAAAAGTGAAAATCAGACTAGTTAAAATTACCTGATCTGCGTTTTGACTAATGCAGCTTTCATTGTTCCAGTAGTTTTCTTTTTGCAAAATATTTCGGCCCACCTTACCGTAGGCCTTCATCAGTTGCATTTTGTTGAAATATTTAGCAAAAAGAAAACTACTGGAACAATGAAAGCTGCATTAGTCAAAACGCAGATCAGGTAATTTCAATTAATCCAGGTCCGCAATTAAAACCATCCTTCAATCAGACTAGTTGCCACTAACTTGATCACAAGAAACCCCAGAATGTACATAATTGAAATAGTCTATAGTTTTGCCGAGTATTCTATTTTATTAAATTTGTTTCCCATTTCTAATAAAATATATATTACATATTCAATGGAAGTCATAATAGAAACGTTTAATTAATCAAACTGTGCAGATGAGTAACTGCAGGTAATCACGTGATTCCACACAAATAAAAGGCCAAATCAGTTTTCTTCCTAGTTCCGACTATCGGATTATAAACATTTTCTGTACATAGAGATAAAAAACGGATATAATAAGTTCTATAAAATCACGCGGTCAATCAATCGCGCGTCGTGAATCTAACTACTAGTAGAAATTTGAATTCACGATTCCGGGAGCACATATCAAAGTAATTTTTTGTCCTGTGAAAATCGTGGGCATGCCACAAAGCACTTTTTCTATAGGAATTATGGTTAGGTGTGTTAGTATGCTTAATTATTTTGAATCGATTTCTATAAATAAAAATTGTACAGAACTTTGCAAAAACAAAAATTCGTACGTTCTATAGCGTTACCACGGAGCCCTCGATGCTCCATGTTAATCCAAAAAATTAGACGCAATTTAATGTTATATAACATTAAGGTTAGAAGAGGGGAACATAAAACCGCATGCAAGTATGCCCATGTTAATAGATCAGATCTTGCACGCCATACAGTAGAGACAGGACACACAATTAATTGGGATGGGTGCAGACGTACATCAATTTGTAACCGTAACAGATCGACTAGACTGATTAGAGAATCCATCGAAATTAAATCAAGAAATGAAATAATGAATGAAACAGCCGTAGAAAAATCACTAGGTCCTATTTGGAATACAGCACTAAATAATGGTAGAAAACGAAGATTGCACGAATCAGAATCAGAATCAGAAACTCGCTCAAGTAAAAGAATAAGAACACTGGACTGATATTAACTTACAGAGGTGGAGAGTGAGTAATTCAATATCGCCTAATTTAATTTTGATTATCTTATTATTTCATCCTTGATTACTTGTTATCTTATTTTATCTGTTATCTTATGTTCTGTTGTTAGTGTAGCGCCTTTAACATACATTTATCTATACATGATGGCAAGGTTTATTTTTATTTTATTTATTTTCTTTGCACTATTACTAGTATCTTCTTTATCAGGCAATTTTAATTTCTTTTACGGACCGTTTAATTTAACTTTCTACCCTATTGAAACACTTTATCCGTTTCTAATTTAATTTTGCTACCTATTAATTATTTACTCTATTCATAGTATCTTGCCCCTTTCTCACCGAAATGCCACTCGTAATTACTTCATTTAGAAAAGTAAGTGCAAAATAGGTCTGACGTGTGCAGTTAGGAAATGACAGTTATCATTTTAGTTTTACTTGTATGACCGTTACACGTGCTTGTAATTACATGTAACAGATTAGCTCTCAGTTTTAAGTAAACGCTCACGCACATACACACAAACACGCTCATCCAGTGAATAGTCAAATGTTGCCAAATCGCTGTAATTTCACTGGGATAAGTGTACACGTGCATTAACTGATTACTCCTCAATTCAAAACAAACGAGAACACATACACACATGCATGACGTACGCTTATCTAGTGAGTTGTCAGTAATTGTCATTAAATCACTGTAATCTCATTTCGAAGAGTGTATACATGCAGACATACACAAACCAATTTAACATACACTTTCTTAGCATTTTTTAAATAAACGTTATGTTTAAGATATCTAACAACAAGTATAAATGAGGCAGTTTAAACTAATATTTCCACAAGACATACTGATTGTCAACTTAGTGGGTGATGTGTTTGGCATTGAAAAAGATTTCCGTACCCGGAAATCGAAATATTTGCAAAAATCATCATGATGACAGTGGATTCAAATATTTCGGTACAAAATCCGAAAATCAGGTAAAATATTTTTAGATTACTTAGATACTATGTATATAATCGAAGAATGAGTATTCAAGTAAACGATTTGATATCTAAATCGAAAAGGGTAACAAGTGGAGTTCCACAGGGATCAAGTTTGGGGCCAATTTTATTTAAAATCTTATTTGCACATTTGGAAACTAAGATCCCTAACGGTCGAGTTTGCAAATTCGCTGATGATATAAAAATAATCTTTCCAATTGATTCAAAAAATGTCGAATTCTCCAAAAATAATGTGACATTAGATTTGTATGATTTGAGTAGATATTTGATTACACTAGGGCTGAGAATAAACAATAAAAAGACGAGAGCTTTAAAAATAGGTAACAGAACAAACTTTCATTATGTTTATTTTCATGATGCTGAGATTAATGATGTTTTTGAGATTAAACTTATGCAAGAAATTAAGGATTTAGGCATAACTATTTCATTGTACGGCTTCTGCTGAGAGACATATTGAAAGGATAGTAGGCAGTGCCAAGAACAGATGGGCATTAATAAATAGAAATATAGTATGGAATGAAATAAAATTTAAAATTTTTATAATATGGATTAGACCGATACTAGAATATGCTGCCGCTACTTGGAATCCTTCAACAAAGGGTTTGTCTAATAAGATAGAAGCTGTACAAAGAAAAGTTTTGAAACAAATTAGTCCTATCTCCTGCACTATATACGCCACTAGATTACAGTTTGTATCACTGCATCCTTTATGGTTTCGGAGGATGTGCTATTGCATAAAAGCTTTCCATTTGAACCGGTGGACTGGTGCCTATATGAATCCAATAAGAAAGAGTCCTGAAGTTGGAACTAGATCTGTTCATTTTGCAATATCTTTACCATTGGTGGGGAATGTTGCGAGCAAGCTTTTCTCTTTTTCAATAATTTACAAAATTTGCAATCAATCGCCAAAGGGGCTTAGAGAAACGCTTCCATCTAAAATGTCTTTTAAATTTTTATCTATCGAACTAGAAAAAGTGTTCAATCCTGCTGATATTTTTAATTTTGATTATGATAATACTTTCTCATGGTTAAATAAAAGACAGGATAAATTGTTTTTCAGCAGCATAATTTCTCGAGATTCTATCTTTAAGTTTTGTATTATTAAAACTGAAATTTTATGCTTTATATCATCTTGTTAATCAACAATGCATACAATCAATTATTAGTCATTGTTCTCTTTTTTTCTTCAAAATGTTACACTCGAATTATACCTTAAATTTTCGTATTTTTGATGAAGAATCTATCACTCTTTACAGCCGAAATTTCTGATACTGGTAAATTGTACAGTACAACTAATTGCACATATTTATGTGATGTGATATCTTTTTATATTGTACATTTTCTAATTTTATTATTTGATGGAACATGTGTGGTTTGAATCCAAATAAAGATATTCTATTCTATTCTATTCTATTCTAAATAATCGAATGCTGGCTTTTTTGGGTGGATGTCCCACATTGTGCAATTGTTGGATAAATTTGCCAATTGCTACTAAGGAGCTTGCAAACATATCCTGTTCTCTTGGAGAAAAATAACATAAAGGGTCCATTCCTTGTGCTTCCTCGATTTGATTTACTGAATTGTTTAGGGAATCATCTAGATTCTTTAATGGACCTTGATTTATCAGCGCGACCTCTGCTTCATTCGGTCTGCTAAGTGCATTGGCTACCACATTCTCTTTACAAGCAATATGAGACACAGTGAAATCGAACTCTGCTAACCAGGTAATTTGGGAATTCATCCTGTGAGAGTAATTGAACCTCGCTGGTTTACCAAGTATGTTGATCAACGCCTTGTGATCTGTGAATAATTTTAACTGATGGCCGTCTAAATAATGCTCAAAATGTAGCACTGTTGCATACACAACAAGAAGCTCTTTACCAAAAGTGTTATACTGTTTTTCTTGATCATTAGGCTTTCGGCTATAAAACCCAATCGGTTGTACTATATCCTTGTCTCTTTGCTGAGACTGAGGAACAGTATTCACTGAAGTACCCAGAAGTTGAGGCGAGATGTGATTCAGAAATTGGTGAGAAAAATGAAGAGTCGAATAAATATGGTAAAGAAGTAAAGATTAAAACCAAGACAACTGAGAATCAAGAACAATGCAATATGAATATGAAATCTGGTGAAGTACCAGCAAAACTTGTTGAAACTCGGTCTGGAAGAGTCATCAAGAAACCAAAGAATGAAGACTACATCATGTATGGTTAATCATCTTAAACATGAGGGAGTATGTAACGGTTAAATTAATTATCGGACCGAAATTAACCTCTCATATAAAAATAAATCAATTTTTATTTTTGGACATTTGATGTTATCGCTGGTTTCGTAAAACAATATTGTAATTTTTGAAAAATATTGTAAAATTTTTTGAAAGTTCTTTTGTTCATATTGTCGAAGTTTTGGACTTGTCTTGTGGAAGAAAATGAGAGAGTTTTGATCTGAGTTTCTGAATTGCATAAGCGGGACACTGCGTGGTTCCATCTCCGATTCTTTGTGAATAAAACTTTGTAATCCTCTCGTCGTTTTGTTTTTAATTATCAGCGAAAAGAAACACAAATTTGCTTTGGGTATTTAAAGTGTATATTTGTTTTAAGGTCTCAATCATTCCAGTTCAGTAAATTTGTGGACATCAGCGTATCCGGGTAAGCTTACTTAATTAATATAATATATTAATTACAAGTAATTTAATAATATCATGTTTGGTTTATTAAATACTGAGGATACAGAGCAGTTGGCTGGCGGACTTAAGGATTGTAGCTTAAGAGATAGTTCAGAGGAACTTAAGTTTTCCAAGATAGATGATCATTCCGCATATTTTCCGGACCTGGCATCCAAGAGACCCCCTTATGGTAGTGACCTAAGGGCCTCTACAAATGCGATTAATTTATTGAATATTGAGTGTACACGTGCATTAACTGATTACTCCTCAATTCAAAACAAACGAGAACACATACACACATGCATGACGTACGCTTATCTAGTGAGTTGTCAGTAATTGTCATTAAATCACTGTAATCTCATTGCGAAGAGTTTATACATGTAGACATACACAAACCAATTTAACATACACTTTCTTAGCATTTTTTAAATAAACGTTATGTTTAAGATATCTAACAACAAGTATAAATGAGGCAGTTTAAACTAATATTTCCACAAGACATACTGATTGTCAACTTAGTGGGTGATGTGTTTGGCATTGAAAAAGATTTCCGTACCCGGAAATCGAAATATTTGCAAAAATCATCATGATGACAGTGGATTCAAATATTTCGGTACAAAATCCGAAAATCAGGTAAAATATTTTTAGATTACTTAGATACTATGTATATAATCGAAGAATGAGTATTCAAGTAAACGATTTGATATCTAAATCGAAAAGGGTAACAAGTGGAGTTCCACAGGGATCAAGTTTGGGGCCAATTTTATTTAAAATCTTATTTGCACATTTGGAAACTAAGATCCCTAACGGTCGAGTTTGCAAATTCGCTGATGATTTAAAAATAATCTTTCCAATTGATTCAAAAAATGTCGAATTCCCCAAAAATAACGTGACATTAGATTTGTATGATTTGAGTAGATATTTGATTACACTAGGGCTGAGAATAAACAATAAAAAGACGAGAGCTTTAAAAATAGGTAAAAGAACAAACTTTCATTATGTTTATTTTCATGATGCTGAGATTAATGGTGTTTTTGAGATTAAACTTATGCAAGAAATTAAGGATTTAGGCATAACTATTTCTTGAACGGCTTCTGCTGAGAGACATATTGAAAGGATAGTAGGCAGTGCCAAGAACAGATGGGCATTAATAAATAGAAATATAGTATGGAATGAAATAAAATTTAAAATTTTTATAATATGGATTAGACCGATACTAGAATATGCTGCCGCTACTTGGAATCCTTCAACAAAGGGTTTGTCTAATAAGATAGAAGCTGTACAAAGAAAAGTTTTGAAAAAAATTAGTCCTATCTCCTGCACTATATAGGCCACTAGATTACAGTTTGTATCACTGCATCCTTTATGGTTTCGGAGGATGTGCTATTGCATAAAAGCTTTCCATTTGAACCGGTGGACTGGTGCCTATATGAATCCAATAAGAAAGAGTCCTGAAGTTGGAACTAGATCTGTTCATTTTGCAATATCTTTACCATTGGTGGGGAATGTTGCGAGCAAGCTTTTCTCTTTTTCAATAATTTACAAAATTTGCAATCAATCGCCAAAGGGGCTTAGAGAAACGCTTCCATCTAAAATGTCTTTTAAATTTTTATCTGTCGAACTAGAAAATGTGTTCAATCCTGCTGATATTTTTAATTTTGATTATGATAATACTTTCTCATGGTTAAATAAAAGACAGGATAAATTGTTTTTCAGCAGCATAATTTCTCGAGATTCTATCTTTACGTTTTGTATTATTAAAACTGAAATTTTATGCTTTATATCATCTTGTTAATCAACAATGCATACAATCAATTATTAGTCATTGTTCTCTTTTTTTCTTCAAAATGTTACGCTCGAATTATACCTTAAATTTTCGTATTTTTGATGAAGAATCTATCACTCTTTACAGCCGAAATTTCTGATACTGGTAAATTGTACAGTACAACTAATTGCACATATTTATGTGATGTGATATCTTTTTATATTGTACATTTTCTAATTTTATTATTTGATGGAACATGTGTGGTTTGAATCCAAATAAAGATATTCTATTCTTTTCTATTCTATTCTATTCTAAATAATCGAATGCTGGCTTTTTTGGGTGGATGTCCCACATTGTGCAATTGTTGGAAAAATTTGCCAATTGCTACTAAGGAGCTTGCAAACATATCCTGTTCTCTTGGAGAAAAATAACATAAAGGGTCCATTCCTTGTGCTTCCTCGATTTGATTTACTGAATTGTTTATGGAATCATCTAGATTCTTTAATGGACCTTGATTTATCAGCGTGACCTTTGCTTCATTCGGTCTGCTAAGTGCATTGGCTACCACATTCTCTTTACTAGCAATATGAGACACAGTGAAATCGAACTCTGCTAACCAGGTAATTTGGGAATTCACCCTGTGAGAGCAATTGAACCTCGCTGGTTTACCAAGTATGTTGATCAACGGCTTGTGATCTGTCAATAATTTGAACTGATGACCGTCTAAATAATGCTCAAAATGTAGCACTGTTGCATACACAACAAGAAGCTCTTTACCAAAAGGTTTATACCGTTTTACTTGATCATTAAGCATTCGGCTATATAACCCAATCGGTTGTACTATATCCTTGTCTCTTTGCTGAGACTGAGGAACAGTATTCACTGCAGTACACAGAAGTTGAGGCGAGATGTGACTCAGAAATTGGTGAGAAAAATGAAGAGTCGAATAAATATGGTAAAGAAGTAAAGATTAAAACCAAGACAACTGAGAATCAAGAACAATGCAATATGAATATGAAATCTGGTGAAGTACCAGCACAACTTGTTGAAACTCGGTCTGGAAGAGTCATCAAGAAACCGAAGAATGAAGACTACATCATGTATGGTTAATCATCTTAAACATGAGGGAGTATGTAAAGGTTAAATTAATTATCGGACAGAAATTAACCTCTCATATAAAAATAAATCAATTTTTATTTTTGGACATTTGATGTTATCGCTGGTTTCGTAAAACAATATTGTAATTTTTGAAAAATATTGTAAAATTTTTTGAAAGTTCTTTTGTTCATATTGTCGAAGTTTTGGACTTGTCTTGTGGAAGAAAATGAGAGAGTTTTGATCTGAGTTTCTGAATTGCATAAGCGGGACACTGCGTGGTTCCATCTCCGATTCTTTGTGAATAAAACTTTGTAATCCTCTCGTCGTTTTGTTTTTAATTATCAGCGAAAAGAAACACAAATTTGCTTTGGGTATTTAAAGTGTATATTTGTTTTAAGGTCTCAATCATTCCAGTTCAGTAAATTTGTGGACATCAGCGTATCCGGGTAAGCTTACTTAATTAATATAATATATTAATTACAAGTAATTTAATAATATCATGTCTGGTTTATTAAATACTGAGGATACAGAGCAGTTGGCTGGCGGACTTAAGGATTGTAGCTTAAGAGATAGTTCAGAGTAACTTAAGTTTTCCAAGATAGATGATCATTTCGCATATTTTCCCGACCTGGCATCCAAGAGACCCCCTTATGGTAGTGACCTAAGGGCCTCTACAAATGCGATTAATTTATTGAATATTGAGTGTACACGTGCATTAACTGATTACTCCTCAATTCAAAACAAACGAGAACACATACACACATGCATGACGTACGCTTATCTAGTGAGTTGTCAGTAATTGTCATTAAATCACTGTAATCTCATTGCGAAGAGTTTATACATGTAGACATACACAAACCAATTTAACATACACTTTCTTAGCATTTTTTAAATAAACGTTATGTTTAAGATATCTAACAACAAGTATAAATGAGGCAGTTTAAACTAATATTTCCACAAAACATACTGACTGTCAACTTAGTGGGTGATGTGTATTGCATTGAAAAAGATTTCCGTACCCGGAAATCGAAATATTTGCAAAAATCATCATGATGACAGTGGATTCAAATATTTCGGTACAAAATCCGAAAATCAGGTAAAATATTTTTAGATTACTTAGATACTATTTATATAATCGAAGAATGAGTATTCAAGTAAACGATTTGATATCTAAATCGAAAAGGGTAACAAGTGGAGTTCCACAGGGATCAAGTTTGGGGCCAATTTTATTTAAAATCTTATTTGCACATTTGGAAACTAAGATCCCTAACGGTCGAGTTTGCAAATTCGCTGATGATATAAAAATAATCTTTCCAATTGATTCAAAAAATGTCGAATTCTCCAAAAATAATGTGACATTAGATTTGTATGATTTGAGTAGATATTTGATTACACTAGGGCTGAGAATAAACAATAAAAAGACGAGAGCTTTAAAAATAGGTAAAAGAACAAACTTTCATTATGTTTATTTTCATGATGCTGAGATTAATGGTGTTTTTGAGATTAAACTTATGCAAGAAATTAAGGATTTAGGCATAACTATTTCTTGTACGGCTTCTGCTGAGAGACATATTGAAAGGATAGTAGGCAGTGCCAAGAACAGATGGGCATTAATAAATAGAAATATAGTATGGAATGAAATAAAATTTAAAATTTTTATAATATGGATTAGACCGATACTAGAATATGCTGCCGCTACTTGGAATCATTCAACAAAGGGTTTGTCTAAAAAGATAGAAGCTGTACAAAGAAAAGTTTTGAAAAAAATTAGTCCTATCTCCTGCACTATATACGCCACTAGATTACAGTTTGTATCACTGCATCCTTTATGGTTTCGGAGGATGTGCTATTGCATAAAAGCTTTCCATTTGAACCGGTGGACTGGTGCCTATATGAATCCAATAAGAAAGAGTCCTGAAGTTGGAACTAGATCTGTTCATTTTGCAATATCTTTACCATTGGTGGGGAATGTTGCGAGCAAGCTTTTCTCTTTTTCAATAATTTACAAAATTTGCAATCAATCGCCAAAGGGGCTTAGAGAAACGCTTCCATCTAAAATGTCTTTTAAATTTTTATCTGTCGAACTAGAAAATGTGTTCAATCCTGCTGATATTTTTAATTTTGATTATGATAATACTTTCTCATGGTTAAATAAAAGACAGGATAAATTGTTTTTCAGCAGCATAATTTCTCGAGATTCTATCTTTACGTTTTGTATTATTAAAACTGAAATTTTATGCTTTATATCATCTTGTTAATCAACAATGCATACAATCAATTATTAGTCATTGTTCTCTTTTTTTCTTCAAAATGTTACACTCGAATTATACCTTAAATTTTCGTATTTTTGATGAAGAATCTATCACTCTTTACAGCCGAAATTTCTGATACTGGTAAATTGTACAGTACAACTAATTGCACATATTTATGTGATGTGATATCTTTTTATATTGTACATTTTCTAATTTTATTATTTGATGGAACATGTGTGGTTTGAATCCAAATAAAGATATTCTATTCTATTCTATTCTATTCTATTCTAAATAATCGAATGCTGGCTTTTTTGGGTGGATGTCCCACATTGTGCAATTGTTGGATAAATTTGCCAATTGCTACTAAGGAGCTTGCAAACATATCCTGTTCTCTTGGAGAAAAATAACATAAAGGGTCCATTCCTTGTGCTTCCTCGATTTGATTTACTGAATTGTTTAGGGAATCATCTAGATTCTTTAATGGACCTTGATTTATCAGCGCGACCTCTGCTTCATTCGGTCTGCTAAGTGCATTGGCTACCACATTCTCTTTACTAGCAATATGAGACACAGTGAAATCGAACTCTGCTAACCAGGTAATTTGGGAATTCACCCTGTGAGAGTAATTGAACCTCGCTGGTTTACCAAGTATGTTGATCAACGCCTTGTGATCTGTCAATAATTTTAACTGATGGCCGTCTAAATAATGCTCAAAATGTAGCACTGTTGCATACACAACAAGAAGCTCTTTACCAAAAGTGTTATACTGTTTTTCTTGATCATAAAGCTTTCGGCTATAAAACCCAATCGGTTGTACTATATCCTTGTCTCTTTGCTGAGACTGAGGAACAGTATTCACTGCAGTACACAGAAGTTGAGGCGAGATGTGACTCAGAAATTGGTGAGAAAAATGAAGAGTCGAATAAATATGGTAAAGAAGTAAAGATTAAAACCAAGACAACTGAGAATCAAGAACAATGCAATATGAATATGAAATCTGGTGAAGTACCAGCAAAACTTGTTGAAACTCGGTCTGGAAGAGTCATCAAGAAACCGAAGAATGAAGACTACATCATGTATGGTTAATCATCTTAAACATGAGGGAGTATGTAACGGTTAAATTAATTATCGGACCGAAATTAACCTCTCATATAAAAATAAATCAATTTTTATTTTTGGACATTTGATGTTATCGCTGGTTTCGTAAAACAATATTGTAATTTTTGAAAAATATTGTAAAATTTTTTGAAAGTTCTTTTGTTCATATTGTCGAAGTTTTGGACTTGTCTTGTGGAAGAAAATGAGAGAGTTTTGATCTGAGTTTCTGAATTGCATAAGCGGGACACTGCGTGGTTCCATCTCCGATTCTTTGTGAATAAAACTTTGTAATCCTCTCGTCGTTTTGTTTTTAATTATCAGCGAAAAGAAACACAAATTTGCTTTGGGTATTTAAAGTGTATATTTGTTTTAAGGTCTCAATCATTCCAGTTCAGTAAATTTGTGGACATCAGCGTATCCGGGTAAGCTTACTTAATTAATATAATATATAAATTACAAGTAATTTAATAATATCATGTCTGGTTTATTAAATACTGAGGATACAGAGCAGTTGGCTAGCGGACTTAAGGATTGTAGCTTAAGAGATAGTTCAGAGGAACTTAAGTGTTCCAAGATAGATGATCATTCCGCATATATGGATTTTCCGGGCCTGGCATCCAAGAGACCCCCTTATGGTAGTGACCTAAGGGCCTCTACAAATGCGATTAATTTATTGAATATTGAGTGTACACGTGCATTAACTGATTACTCCTCAATTCAAAACAAACGAGAACACATACACACATGCATGACGTACGCTTATCTAGTGAGTTGTCAGTAATTGTCATTAAATCACTGTAATCTCATTGCGAAGAGTTTATACATGTAGACATACACAAACCAATTTAACATACACTTTCTTAGCATTTTTTAAATAAACGTTATGTTTAAGATATCTAACAACAAGTATAAATGAGGCAGTTTAAACTAATATTTCCACAAGACATACTGATTGTCAACTTAGTGGGTGATGTGTTTGGCATTGAAAAAGATTTCCGTACCCGGAAATCGAAATATTTGCAAAAATCATCATGATGACAGTGGATTCAAATATTTCGGTACAAAATCCGAAAATCAGGTAAAATATTTTTAGATTACTGAGATACTATTTATGTAATCGAAGAATGAGTATTCAAGTAAACGATTTGATATCTAAATCGAAAAGGGTAACAAGTGGAGTTCCACAGGGATCAAGTTTGGGGCCAATTTTATTTAAAATCTGTATTTGCACATTTGGAAACTAAGATCCCTAACGGTCGAGTTTGCAAATTCGCTGATGATATAAAAATAATCTTTCCAATTGATCCAAAAAATGTCGAATTCTCCAAAAATAATGTGACATTAGATTTGTATGATTTGAGTAGATATTTGATTACACTAGGGCTGAGAATAAACAATAAAAAGACGAGAGCTTTAAAAATAGGTAAAAGAACAAACTTTCATTATGTTTATTTTCATGATGCTGAGATTAATGGTGTTTTTGAGATTAAACTTATGCAAGAAATTAAGGATTTAGGCATAACTATTTCTTGAACGGCTTCTGCTGAGAGACATATTGAAAGGATAGTAGGCAGTGCCAAGAACAGATGGGCATTAATAAATAGAAATATAGTATGGAATGAAATAAAATTTAAAATTTTTATAATATGGATTAGACCGATACTAGAATATGCTGCCGCTACTTGGAATCCTTCAACAAAGGGTTTGTCTAATAAGATAGAAGCTGTACAAAGAAAAGTTTTGAAAAAAATTAGTCCTATCTCCTGCACTATATAGGCCACTAGATTACAGTTTGTATCACTGCATCCTTTATGGTTTCGGAGGATGTGCTATTGCATAAAAGCTTTCCATTTGAACCGGTGGACTGGTGCCTATATGAATCCAATAAGAAAGAGTCCTGAAGTTGGAACTAGATCTGTTCATTTTGCAATATCTTTACCATTGGTGGGGAATGTTGCGAGCAAGCTTTTCTCTTTGTCAATAATTTACAAAATTTGCAATCAATCGCCAAAGGGGCTTAGAGAAACGCTTCCATCTAAAATGTCTTTTAAATTTTTATCTGTCGAACTAGAAAATGTGTTCAATCCTGCTGATATTTTTAATTTTGATTATGATAATACTTTCTCATGGTTAAATAAAAGACAGGATAAATTGTTTTTCAACAGCATAATTTCTCGAGATTCTATCTTTACGTTTTGTATTATTAAAACTGAAATTTTATGCTTTATATCATCTTGTTAATCAACAATGCATACAATCAATTATTAGTCATTGTTCTCTTTTTTTCTTCAAAATGTTACACTCGAATTATACCTTAAATTTTCGTATTTTTGATGAAGAATCTATCACTCTTTACAGCCGAAATTTCTGATACTGGTAAATTGTACAGTACAACTAATTGCACATATTTATGTGATGTGATATCTTTTTATATTGTACATTTTCTAATTTTATTATTTGATGGAACATGTGTGGTTTGAATCCAAATAAAGATATTCTATTCTATTCTATTCTATTCTATTCTAAATAATCGAATGCTGGCTTTTTTGGGTGGATGTCCCACATTGTGCAATTGTTGGATAAATTTGCCAATTGCTACTAAGGAGCTTGCAAACATATCCTGTTCTCTTGGAGAAAAATAACATAAAGGGTCCATTCCTTGTGCTTCCTCGATTTGATTTACTGAATTGTTTAGGGAATCATCTAGATTCTTTAATGGACCTTGATTTATCAGCGCGACCTCTGCTTCATTCGGTCTGCTAAGTGCATTGGCTACCACATTCTCTTTACTAGCAATATGAGACACAGTGAAATCGAACTCTGCTAACCGGGTAATTTGGGAATTCACCCTGTGAGAGTAATTGAACCTCGCTGGTTTGCCAAGTATGTTGATCAACGCCTTGTGATCTGTCAATAATTTTAACTGATGGCCGTCTAAATAATGCTCAAAATGTAGCACTGTTGCATACACAACAAGAAGCTCTTTACCAAAAGTGTTATACTGTTTTTCTTGATCATAAAGCTTTCGGCTATAAAACCCAATCGGTTGTACTATATCCTTGTCTCTTTGCTGAGACTGAGGAACAGTATTCACTGCAGTACACAGAAGTTGAGGCGAGATGTGACTCAGAAATTGGTGAGAAAAATGAAGAGTCGAATAAATATGGTAAAGAAGTAAAGATTAAAACCAAGACAACTGAGAATCAAGAACAATGCAATATGAATATGAAATCTGGTGAAGTACCAGCAAAACTTGTTGAAACTCGGTCTGGAAGAGTCATCAAGAAACCAAAGAATGAAGACTACATCATGTATGGTTAATCATCTTAAACATGAGGGAGTATGTAACGGTTAAATTAATTATCGGACCGAAATTAACCTCTCATATAAAAATAAATCAATTTTTATTTTTGGACATTTGATGTTATCGCTGGTTTCGTAAAACAATATTGTAATTTTTGAAAAATATTGTAAAATTTTTTGAAAGTTCTTTTGTTCATATTTTCGAAGTTTTGGACTTGTCTTGTGGAAGAAAATGAGAGAGTTTTGATCTGAGTTTCTGAATTGCATAAGCGGGACACTGCGTGGTTCCATCTCCGATTCTTTGTGAATAAAACTTTGTAATCCTCTCGTCGTTTTGTTTTTAATTATCAGCGAAAAGAAACACAAATTTGCTTTGGGTATTTAAAGTGTATATTTGTTTTAAGGTCTCAATCATTCCAGTTCAGTAAATTTGTGGACATCAGCGTATCCGGGTAAGCTTACTTAATTAATATAATATATTAATTACAAGTAATTTAATAATATCATGTTTGGTTTATTAAATACTGAGGATACAGAGCAGTTGGCTGGCGGACTTAAGGATTGTAGCTTAAGAGATAGTTCAGAGGAACTTAAGTTTTCCAAGATAGATGATCATTCCGCATATTTTCCGGACCTGGCATCCAAGAGACCCCCTTATGGTAGTGACCTAAGGGCCTCTACAAATGCGATTAATTTATTGAATATTGAGTGTACACGTGCATTAACTGATTACTCCTCAATTCAAAACAAACGAGAACACATACACACATGCATGACGTACGCTTATCTAGTGAGTTGTCAGTAATTGTCATTAAATCACTGTAATCTCATTGCGAAGAGTGTATACATGTAGACATACACAAACCAATTTAACATACACTTTCTTAGCATTTTTTAAATAAACGTTATGTTTAAGATATCTAACAACAAGTATAAATGAGGCAGTTTAAACTAATATTTCCACAAGACATACTGATTGTCAACTTAGTGGGTGATGTGTTTGGCATTGAAAAAGATTTCCGTACCCGGAAATCGAAATATTTGCAAAAATCATCATGATGACAGTGGATTCAAATATTTCGGTACGCAATCCGAAAATCAGGTAAAATATTTTTAGATTACTTAGATACTATTTATATAATCGAAGAATGAGTATTCAAGTAAACGATTTGATATCTAAATCGAAAAGGGTAACAAGTGGAGTTCCACAGGGATCAAGTTTGGGGCCAATTTTATTTAAAATCTTATTTGCACATTTGGAAACTAAGATCCCTAACGGTCGAGTTTGCAAATTCGCTGATGATATAAAAATAATCTTTCCAATTGATTCAAAAAATGTCGAATTCTCCAAAAATAATGTGACATTAGATTTGTATGATTTGAGTAGATATTTGATTACACTAGGGCTGAGAATAAACAATAAAAAGACGAGAGCTTTAAAAATAGGTAACAGAACAAACTTTCATTATGTTTATTTTCATGATGCTGAGATTAATGGTGTTTTTGAGATTAAACTTATGCAAGAAATTAAGGATTTAGGCATAACTATTTCTTGTACGGCTTCTGCTGAGAGACATATTGAAAGGATAGTAGGCAGTGCCAAGAACAGATGGGCATTAATAAATAGAAATATAGTATGGAATGAAATAAAATTTAAAATTTTTATAATATGGATTAGACCGATACTAGAATATGCTGCCGCTACTTGGAATCATTCAACAAAGGGTTTGTCTAAAAAGATAGAAGCTGTACAAAGAAAAGTTTTGAAAAAAATTAGTCCTATCTCCTGCACTATATACGCCACTAGATTACAGTTTGTATCACTGCATCCTTTATGGTTTCGGAGGATGTGCTATTGCATAAAAGCTTTCCATTTGAACCGGTGGACTGGTGCCTATATGAATCCAATAAGAAAGAGTCCTGAAGTTGGAACTAGATCTGTTCATTTTGCAATATCTTTACCATTGGTGGGGAATGTTGCGAGCAAGCTTTTCTCTTTTTCAATAATTTACAAAATTTGCAATCAATCGCCAAAGGGGCTTAGAGAAACGCTTCCATCTAAAATGTCTTTTAAATTTTTATCTGTCGAACTAGAAAAAGTGTTCAATCCTGCTGATATTTTTAATTTTGATTATGATAATACTTTCTCATGGTTAAATAAAAGACAGGATAAATTGTTTTTCAGCAGCATAATTTCTCGAGATTCTATCTTTACGTTTTGTATTATTAAAACTGAAATTTTATGCTTTATATCATCTTGTTAATCAACAATGCATACAATCAATTATTAGTCATTGTTCTCTTTTTTTCTTCAAAATGTTACACTCGAATTATACCTTAAATTTTCGTATTTTTGATGAAGAATCTATCACTCTTTACAGCCGAAATTTCTGATACTGGTAAATTGTACAGTACAACTAATTGCACATATTTATGTGATGTGATATCTTTTTATATTGTACATTTTCTAATTTTATTATTTGATGGAACATGTGTGGTTTGAATCCAAATAAAGATATTCTATTCTATTCTATTCTATTCTAAATAATCGAATGCTGGCTTTTTTGGGTGGATGTCCCACATTGTGCAATTGTTGGATAAATTTGCCAATTGCTACTAAGGAGCTTGCAAACATATCCTGTTCTCTTGGAGAAAAATAACATAAAGGGTCCATTCCTTGTGCTTCCTCGATTTGATTTACTGAATTGTTTAGGGAATCATCTAGATTCTTTAATGGACCTTGATTTATCAGCGCGACCTCTGCTTCATTCGGTCTGCTAAGTGCATTGGCTACCACATTCTCTTTACAAGCAATATGAGACACAGTGAAATCGAACTCTGCTAACCAGGTAATTTGGGAATTCATCCTGTGAGAGTAATTGAACCTCGCTGGTTTACCAAGTATGTTGATCAACGCCTTGTGATCTGTGAATAATTTTAACTGATGGCCGTCTAAATAATGCTCAAAATGTAGCACTGTTGCATACACAACAAGAAGCTCTTTACCAAAAGTGTTATACTGTTTTTCTTGATCATTAGGCTTTCGGCTATAAAACCCAATCGGTTGTACTATATCCTTGTCTCTTTGCTGAGACTGAGGAACAGTATTCACTGAAGTACCCAGAAGTTGAGGCGAGATGTCACTCAGAAATTGGTGAGAAATATGAAGAGTAGAATAAATATGGTAAAGAAATAAAGATAAAAATCAAGACAACTGAGAATCAAGAAAAACGCAATGTGAATATGAAATCTGGTGAAGTACCAGCAAAACTTGTTGAAACTCGGTCTGGAAGAGTCATCAAGAAACCAAAGAATGAAGACTACATCATGTATGGTTAATCATCTTAAACATGAGGGAGTATGTAACGGTTAAATTAATTATCGGACCGAAATTAACCTCTCATATAAAAATAAATCAATTTTTATTTTTGGACATTTGATGTTATCGCTGGTTTCGTAAAACAATATTGTAATTTTTGAAAAATATTGTAAAATTTTTTGAAAGTTCTTTTGTTCATATTGTCGAAGTTTTGGACTTGTCTTGTGGAAGAAAAGAGAGAGTTTTGATCTGAGTTTCTGAATTGCATAAGCGGGACACTGCGTGGTTCCATCTCCGATTCTTTGTGAATAAAACTTTGTAATCCTCTCGTCGTTTTGTTTTTAATTATCAGCGAAAAGAAACACAAATTTGCTTTGGGTATTTAAAGTGTATATTTGTTTTAAGGTCTCAATCATTCCAGTTCAGTAAATTTGTGGACATCAGCGTATCCGGGTAAGCTTACTTAATTAATATAATATATTAATTACAAGTAATTTAATAATATCATGTTTGGTTTATTAAATACTGAGGATACAGAGCAGTTGGCTGGCGGACTTAAGGATTGTAGCTTAAGAGATAGTTCAGAGGAACTTAAGTTTTCCAAGATAGATGATCATTCCGCATATTTTCCGGACCTGGCATCCAAGAGACCCCCTTATGGTAGTGACCTAAGGGCCTCTACAAATGCGATTAATTTATTGAATATTGAGTGTACACGTGCATTAACTGATTACACCTCAAATCAAAACAAACGAGAACACATACACACATGCATGACGTACGCTTATCTAGTGAGTTGTCAGTAATTGTCATTAAATCACTGTAATCTCATTGCGAAGAGTTTATACATGTAGACATACACAAACCAATTTAACATACACTTTCTTAGCATTTTTTAAATAAACGTTATGTTTAAGATATCTAACAACAAGTATAAATGAGGCAGTTTAAACTAATATTTCCACAAGACATACTGATTGTCAACTTAGTGGGTGATGTGTTTGGCATTGAAAAAGATTTCCGTACCCGGAAATCGAAATATTTGCAAAAATCATCATGATGACAGTGGATTCAAATATTTTGGTACAAAATCCGAAAATCAGGTAAATTATTTTTAGATTACTTAGATACTATGTATATAATCGAAGAATGAGTATTCAAGTAAACGATTTGATATCTAAATCGAAAAGGGTAACAAGTGGAGTTCCACAGGGATCAAGTTTGGGGCCAATTTTATTTAAAATCTTATTTGCACATTTGGAAACTAAGATCCCTAACGGTCGAGTTTGCAAATTCGCTGATGATATAAAAATAATCTTTCCAATTGATTCAAAAAATGTCGAATTCCCCAAAAATAACGTGACATTAGATTTGTATGATTTGAGTAGATATTTGATTACACTAGGGCGGAGAATAAACAATAAAAAGACGAGAGCTGGTGCCTATATGAATCCAATAAGAAAGAGTCCTGAAGTTGGAACTAGATCTGTTCATTTTGCAATATCTTTACCATTGGTGGGGAATGTTGCGAGCAAGCTTTTCTCTTTTTCAATAATTTACAAAATTTGCAATCAATCGCCAAAGGGGCTTAGAGAAACGCTTCCATCTAAAATGTCTTTTAAATTTTTATCTGTCGAACTAGAAAATGTGTTCAATCCTGCTGATATTTTTAATTTTGATTATGATAATACTTTCTCATGGTTAAATAAAAGACAGGATAAATTGTTTTTCAGCAGCATAATTTCTCGAGATTCTATCTTTACGTTTTGTATTATTAAAACTGAAATTTTATGCTTTATATCATCTTGTTAATCAACAATGCATACAATCAATTATTAGTCATTGTTCTCTTTTTTTCTTCAAAATGTTACGCTCGAATTATACCTTAAATTTTCGTATTTTTGATGAAGAATCTATCACTCTTTACAGCCGAAATTTCTGATACTGGTAAATTGTACAGTACAACTAAGTGCACATATTTATGTGATGTGATATCTTTTTATATTGTACATTTTCTAATTTTATTATTTGATGGAACATGTGTGGTTTGAATCCAAATAAAGATATTCTATTCTTTTCTATTCTATTCTATTCTAAATAATCGAATGCTGGCTTTTTTGGGTGGATGTCCCACATTGTGCAATTGTTGGAAAAATTTGCCAATTGCTACTAAGGAGCTTGCAAACATATCCTGTTCTCTTGGAGAAAAATAACATAAAGGGTCCATTCCTTGTGCTTCCTCGATTTGATTTACTGAATTGTTTATGGAATCATCTAGATTCTTTAATGGACCTTGATTTATCAGCGTGACCTTTGCTTCATTCGGTCTGCTAAGTGCATTGGCTACCACATTCTCTTTACTAGCAATATGAGACACAGTGAAATCGAACTCTGCTAACCAGGTAATTTGGGAATTCACCCTGTGAGAGCAATTGAACCTCGCTGGTTTACCAATTATGTTGATCAACGCCTTGTGATCTGTCAATAATTTTAACTGATGGCCGTCTAAATAATGCTCAAAATGTAGCACTGTTGCATACACAACAAGAAGCTCTTTACCAAAAGGTTTATACCGTTTTACTTGATCATTAAGCATTCGGCTATATAACCCAATCGGTTGTACTATATCCTTGTCTGTTTGCTGAAGCACTGTCCCTATTGCAACATCTGAAGCATCTTTAATTATCTCGAATAACTTCTCTCAATCTACAGGTGCTAGTGTGACTATGTCACTTTTTATTTCCTTGACCATCTGGAATTTTTATCTGTCTTCCTGACTCAAATTTATAACCAAGACTTATTGATCGTGCTCTTTTTACGTGTAAGATGGCGTGTTAACGATCCTAGAATTCCGGCTAGACCTAGAATGAATCGACGGTAAATGCTGATCATGCCCAAGAAACTTCGCAACTGGCGCACGGTCCATGGCTCCGTTACGTCTTTCATAGCTTGGATTTTATCATCCAAGGGTTTTATTCTGTCTTTGTAATATAAATGCCAAAGATACTTAGCTGAAGAGCTTTTGATGTTACTCTTATTGGGTTGGACCACTAATCCATATTGTTGCAGCCTGGTCAAAACCGTTTCCAATTGTCAACGATGTTCATCACGTGAGCGATTAAAAATAACTATGTCGTCTATGTACACCCTCGCAAATGGACAATTCTGAAGGATTTCTTCAGCCAAACGCTTGAAAGTCTGACTGGCATTTTTCAAACCAAAAGGCGTTCGAAGAATGTCATGCGATCCCCCTCCTGGAAATATGATTGCGGTAAGTGGTATGAAATTTCCTCCATCGGTATTTGATAGTACGCTTTCTGGAGATCTAAAGTTGAATAAACCTCATATCCCATTATGTCTCCGAGCAGAGTACTCTTGTTAGGGAAAGGATAAGAGTCACCCTTCGTCACTGAGTTTAATAGACGACAATTTCCACAAGCCTTCTATTGTGCCGGTTCAGATTTGGGCACTACAACTATCAGGATCGAAAAATTGGAATTTGACCTTCTTCAAATTCCCTCTTTGCGCAATTGGTGAAATTCAGATACAGCAACTTGTTGCTTGTTTTTTGCCAATGGTTGGGCCTTTAGTGAACAAGGCGACGGAGCCACCAATTTTATTTGGTGTTCTACTTCTGTTTCTCATCCTGTTCTCTTGGCACTTAAATGTTGAAATACTGCAATGTGTTTCTTGATGATGTCGGCAAAGTCACGTGCGACCGCGGGACGGGGTAAAATGACTGTTCTAACTGCCAAAGAGTTAGACTCAGTGTGTGTTAACACCCCTACGCCTTTTGCGATAGTCCTAGTTTTGGGATCTAGAGTCAGTTTGAAGTGCGTCAAGAAATCCATCCCAATGATATGGTCCTTGACATCGGCAATATTTTCCAGATCTCCGCTTAGGAAGAATCTGACCCTCTTGCCTTCTGTTTTGGTGCTACTTGATCTTGTCGCATCATTTGGTTTTGCCTTAAGTATGCCTTTTAAAGGCATGTCTAGGAGTCTTTGCAATGGAAATCCTCTACGGCTCCTAATAGCGGGGGTTTTGTCCTTTTCCCGGTGATGGATTCCTCTCTACCGGTTTAGTGCTTCCTTTCCATCTGGGTCCACCTAAATACGGGATTATGCAATTCTCCACTTGGTACATTGCACTTCGTCCATATTCACAATCTCACTTACATAATCTGCGCGGCCCATTGAAGCGTTGACGCGAGTGACTCCATCGAAATCTAGTATTTCTATCCTGATTCTGAAATTGCGAAATAGCTCTCGCCATGTCATCCATATTTTGAAATATACCAAAAACTTCTCTATATAAGTAACGCACACTTTTTTGTATAGTCAGGATGGTTTTGGTATCTGTCCTAACTGGCTGCACCATGACAGAATTTGCCGTTACAGCATATACCTGTGGTTTGTACTGTTTATACATCCCGTCTAGCTCTCTGAGTTTACTTGTCCAATCAACATTCACTGTTTAAAATATCTCTAATGTGGCTCTAAGTCTGGATGTTAGCTTAGCTATGAAATTAGAATTTGCCACATCTGTTGATATATTCAATCCGGAAGCTTTTGTACAAAGGTGTTCATAAAACTCTGATGGTAGTTGACGCCCCATCTTTTATAGGCGAATAATTCGCACATTTGTGCCGAACTTCCAGGCTGATATCTCTGTTGAATTTCGGCCATATGTAACTCAAATACATTATACGGTTCTCCTTCCACAGTTCTGTTTCTAAATTTTTCGAAGGTGCTTCTGAAATTCTTCCACAATGCAATTCATGCTGCAGCAAAATTCTCCATATGGTTTACAAACTGGTAAGCTTTGAATATCATTTGGGCATCCCCGATCCAACTTGAGTGTTTTTCGGATTTATACGGTGGCAGATTGAATATTTTTGATCCTGTCGCAATCGCCATATTTTTTAGAGGCTCCATACATGTTAGTAAATGATAACCCGATAGATGCCAAGTCGTGTTCAGTCCTTAATTGTCCAATTGAATCTGACAAGCTAGTACTCTCGTTCACATCTATTAAATTCAGTCTGCTAAATCTTAAGCGATTCTTTAAATCAAGTTTGCGAGCTTGAAGTAAACACCAATCCCATTGTATTTAACCAGTCGTCGAAACGCGTCAGTGCGCTGCGGCTGGCGGTAGTTTTGTTATGTTGTTCGACGACTGATTAAATACAATGGGATTGGTGTTTACTTTAAGCTTGCAAACTTGATTTAAAGAATTGTTACCACCACCCGCGCAAACAATTATTGTTAAATCTTAAGCTAATTTGCTCGTGTCCTCAAACTTAAGATTAGCTTCCATGCTGATCGTACTTAATTATTAATTTGATAACTTAGTGTTAGGCAAACGGAATGTGAACTTCTTACGTAGCAAAACACCCGATCAAATAACCTGGAAAGAAATAAGACGTGAAAAACAGAATTATTAAATTACCTGTTCCAGAACGTCCCTAATATGTACGATTCAAAAGACAAAATGATAGCAGGTGTATATTGTGAAAATCGAGTAATTATAAACGTAATTTTGAGAAAAACAAATGCAACTTGCTAAGGAACGTCAGGCCAGTCACGTACAAATTACCAAAACCCTAAATTGCGCACAATTCAAAAGTATATATACTGTCAAGTATTTAAACAAAGAATGTTCTAGAAAATAAACGAATAAATTCTTTTTAAATAATATTTGTTTCAATCAGTCAAGGTAGTTTAAATTTATCAATAAATTATATTATATTCTACGATAGCGCGCGCGGTTTATAATAGCTCCGACTTTGTTGAATACCGAATTTGAGAAAATTATTGCGGCCATTCAAAATTCCATAAAGTAGCTAAAGGAAGAGAACATCGCCATTAAAAATAAGATGTCTAAGCTGGAGTCGGATGTTAGTAAAGATGCAGAAAAATTAGATTTAGCGGAAAGGAAAAATGAATACTTAAGCGCAAAAATTGATGATTCGACCGTGGCGTTAAACGAGAAGGTGGATAAATTAAAGCTCGATGTTGTGCCATGGATTGTGCTAGCTGAAATAACAGTAGATGATGATACATCAACAAAAAACTGCACTTCAGGAGATGGAATATTAAATATTTTATCCAATGAAGTTTCTGCAAGGATTGGAAAACAGGAGCAGTTAATATTATTTAATCTAAATGAAAATGCTGACCCGAATGACGTTGAGAAGTTAAATGATTTAAACAAAGATACGACTGAGGCCGACGTAACGAAATGTTACAGGGTTGGCAAGAAAACTGAACGACCAAGGCCGGTTGTGATAAAACTATCAAAGAGGCCTACAAACAAGCAAGTGGAAGATATTAATAAGAAGAAAGAAGAGTGTAATAACTTCCACAATATATTCATCTGCAGAAACAAGGTCTTTCTCCAAAGGAAATTGTCAGCAGCGAAGAAGTTGAAGAAGAATTTAGATAATGGATCAAGTAATCCGAAACAAGTTACTATAAAGGATGTGTCAGTAGATTCTAAAATCACAAAAGACGGAATATCAGTAGATTCTAAAATCATAAAAAACGGAGTATCACTAATGAATGTGGTGACCAGCAAACAGCTACGCACTATAGCTCCAATACCCAACAAACGAATTATAAGAAAACCAAAAAAGTTAAATCAGTAATTATCGAAAACTGTAAAGATGAGTTTTGTGTACATATTCTTTATTTTATGCTAATTGTAGAAGTGTTAAGAATAAAACTTTTTTGCTGTGTGATTTTATAATAAGTAACAATTTTGACGTTATAATTTTAACTGAAACCTGGCTGAACAAGGATATTGAAAACTATGAATTTGACATTCCTCATTATTCTCTCTTTAGGAAAGACAGATCCTTGGATAAAAGAGGCGGAGGAGTACTTATTTATAGTAAATCGATATTAAATGCGATAGTGTTACATACTAGTGAATATAATACTGTCATTTATTTTTTAACGATACAAATTGATAACCTGATCTTAACTGCGGTTTACAGACCGCCGTATGCTAATACACATGATGATCAAATGTTTACCAATTCTTTTCATTCTATTTCGGACTGTCATGGTAATATTGTTGTGGTAGGAAATTTTAATAGGCTGCATGACTGTGAAATAATCAATCTTTTTTCTAATCATGATCTTAAGCAGATTATAAAGGAACCAACTAGAGGTTCGGAATGCTTAGATCATGTATATTTAGAAGTTGAAGCGTTGAACTCACACAGTTATAATGTAGTAAATAACTTCAAAGAATTGGATCATAAACAAATTATTTTACAATGGAACCTTTTGAGTAGCAAAGCACAGAAACCTAATTTTGAAAGTGCACACGTGCAATGTTCCAGAATCAACTGGAATCTTTTTAGAGAATTAAGCTTATCAATTGATTATGAATGTTTTTTTGTCATGAACAATGACGAATTTGTTTCTTCTGTTTCATTGTTATTATCTGATATATTTAGGGCATCTACATTTACGGATGTTAAACCAAAGCGAATCAATAGGAAGTTATGTAAGCTAAGAATCAAACGAGATAATATAATGAAATGTAGTCTTATCAATAGTATTTAAAAAATGAGGTTAGAGTTGATCGATAAAGAAATTATTTCATCACTGCTGATAATCCGTCAAAGATCAGAGAGAATTATTTTGGTCAAACTGAAGAGCAATCCTAGACTAGGATACAAACTCCTCACAGACTACTGTAAATATAAGGAAAAATTAAAGCTTATATTACCTGTGGGTAAAACTGAGTATGAATTTCTCTGTGAATTGGATGAAGTATTTGGAAAATTGTTATGTAATCCACAGAACGAAAGCAATTTCATTGATCTACCTGATCCTTCGGGAAACCAGGATCTAGGACTTGTTATTGACAGTGATGCATTGATAGAATTAATGTTAAAAATAAAATCAAAAAAACAAAAAGATCACCTTGGTATATCGATTGATAACCTACTTCAATTACATTTAAATTTTATGAATGCGCTCTGCAATTTTATAAATAGAATTTTGAAGGATGGGAAATTACCAATCGATATATTAACGATAGTAGCTAAACCATTGCCAAAAGTAAGTAAGCCAAAGTGCGCCAGTGATTATAGATTAATCTCTATTATCCCTTCGTTTTTGAAGATAATAGAACGATTGATACTAGATCATTTAGAACGTATGTTGCCGGCTGATTTTGATGTGTGCCAACACGGCTTTACAAAAGACAGGTCGACAACTACAAATATTCTCTGTATGTGGAAACATGTAATTACATTAGATGAGAAAACGTTAGATACATTAATTGTATTTATAGATGTCTCAAAAGCTTTTGACTCTATATATTTTGATGCTATTTTGAATGCGATTAATTTATTGAATATTGATCCAAATATTTTTAGATTACTTAGATACTAATTATATAATCTAAGAATGAGTATTAAAGTAAAAGATTTGATTTCTAAATCGAAAAGGGTAACAAGTGGAGTTCAACAGGGATCAAGTTTGGGGCCAATTTTATTTAAAATTGTATTTGCACATTTGGAAACTAAGATCCCTAACGGTCGAGTTTGTAAATTCGCTGATGATTTAAAAATAATCTTTCCAATTGATCCAAAAATGTCGAATTCTCCAAAAATAATGTGACACTAGATTTGTATGATTTAAGTAGATACTTGTTAACACTAGGGCTAAGAATAAACGGTAAAAAGATGAGCGCTTTGAAAATAGGTAACTGAACTGATTTCAATTAGGTTTATTTTCATGATGCTGAGATTAAAGATGTTTTTGAGATTAAACTTATGCAAGAAATTAAGGATTTAGGCATAACTATTCATTGTACGGCTTCTACTGAGAGACATATTGAAAGGATAGTAGGCAGTGCCAAGAACAGATGAGCACTAATAAATAGAAATATTTTATCGAGTGAAATAAAATATAAAATGTTTATAATATGGATTAGACCGATATTAGAATATGCTGCCGCTACTTGGAATCCTTTAACAAAGGGTTTGTCTAATAAGATAGAAGCTGTACAAAGAAAAGTTGTGAAACAAATAAGTCCTATCTCCTGCACTATATAGGCCACTAGATTATAGTTTGTATCACTGCATCCTTTATGGTTTCGGAGGATGTGCTATTGCATAAAAGTTTTCCATTTGAACCAGTGGACTGGTGCCTATATGAATCCAATAAGAACGAGTCATGAAGATGGAACTAGACCTGGTCATTTTGCAATATCTCCACCATTGGTGGGGAATATTGCGCGCAAGCTATTCTCTTTTTCAAAAATTTTCAAAATTTACAATCAATTGCCAAAGGGGCTTAGAGAAACGCCTCCATCTAAATGTCTCTTAAATTTTTATCTACCGAATTAGAAAAAGTGTTCAATCCTGCTGATATTTTTAATTTTGATTATGATAATACTTTCTCGTGGTTAAATAAAAGACAGGATTAATTGTTTTTCAGCAGCATAACTTCTCGTGATTCTATCTTCAGTTTTGTACTATTAAAACTGAAACGTTATGCATTATATATCATATTTATCAACAATACATACAATCAATTATTAGTCATGGTTCCCTTTTTTGCATAATGTTACACTCGAATAATACAATAAATTTTTCTATTTTTGATGAAGAATCTATCAATCTTTATAACCGAACTTTCTGATGCTGATAAATTGTACTGTACAACTAATTGCACATATTTATGTGATGTGATATCTTTTTATATTGTACATTTTCCAATTTTATTATTTGATGGAACATGTAAGGTTTGAATCCAAATAAAGATATTCTATTCTATTCTATTCAAGTCAACCCACCATTGGTGAGGAATGTTGCGAGCAAGCTACTCTCTTTTTCAAAAATTTACAAAATTTACTATCAATTGCCAAAGGGGCTTAGATAAACGCCTCCAACTAAAATGTCTTTTAAATTTTTATCTACCGAACTAGAAAAGTGTTCAATCCTACTGATATTTTTAATTTTGATTATGATAATACTTTCTCATGGTTAAATAAAAGACAGGATTAGTTGTTTTTTCAGCAACATAATTTCTCGAGATTCTATCTTTAAATTTTGTATTATTATAATTGAAATTTTATGCATTATATCATCTTGTTAATCAACAATGCATACAATCAATTATTAGTCATGGTTCCCTTTTTTCTTACAAAATGTTATACTCGAATAATACATTAAATTTTCCTAATTTCGATGAAGAATCTATCACTCTTTACAACTGAACTTTCTGATGCTGATAAATTGTACAGTACAACTAACTGCATATATTTATGTGATGTGATATGTTTTTATATTGTACATTTTCTAATTTTATTATTTGATGGAACATGTGTGGTTTGAATCCAAATAAAGATATTCTATTCTATTCTATTCTATTCTATTCTATTCTATTTTATTTTGTCGGGGGAAATATCTTTCTCCACAAGTGGTCTTCCTTAAAGCCATCAACAGTCATACGTATCTTGTTGAATTTGTAACCTTACCTTGCTCTCTGATTGTAGCGTTTAGCGGGAAATGTTTCCTCTGACAGTTTTCTGTAACGACACAAACTAATGGCCGACATATTGCATAAATTAAATATAATTTTATTTACGTTGCACCAATGAGAAAAAAGCAAAACTTGCCGTTTAACCAATAGTGTGCAAGTAGGCATGGCATGCTATTTAAGCACGGCAATTTACCATGCAAGTCAGTTGTGGCATTAGCATTCTGCCTTGCGTCACGCGTGTGCGTTCTGTCGGCTGTCAATACCTACGGTGGTGATTTGATAGTTTCACCAACAATTGGCTACATCCGTGACTCATCTTGTTGCGGTATAACCAGCGAGACGAGCCAATTAATTGCAGAACCTGAATGACGTTATTCACATCGTGATTACAACTCTACAATAAGAGCAACAACAATCAGAGTCCACTCAAGGCTCCAGGACATTTTCACACTCTGATTAATTCAGGTGAAAAGACGACCAGGCCCTCTTAAGGGCCCCCTATCAGTGACAAATCTCTATTCAGAGCACCTTAACCGAGTTTGTTACGTCGTACGGCATTTACTTGAAGCCGGGGCGTTTACATTTCTGTTATTAATATGTATATTTTTGTTTAAGTATATGCTTTTGCTTTTTCACGTTTATGGATCCTGATAGGAGTGTAACGACACAAATCAATCGGTGACATATTGCGTAAATAAAATTCAAATCTATTTACGTTGCACCAATGAGAAAAAACCAAATTGCCGTTTAACCACGTTAAACGACGTTTAACCAATAGTATGCAAGCACACATTGCATGCTATTTAAGCACGGTAATTTACCATGCAAGTCAGTTGTGGCATTTGCATTCTACCTGCTTCGCGTATTTGCTCGATCGGCTGTCAGCGCATATTGCACTTTACCGGTTGTCAATCCCTACTCGTCTTGATGCGAGATACCAGAGAGACGAGCCAATTGAGTGCAGGACCTGCATGACACCATACACAACGCGATCACAGCTCAACCACGGGAGCCAAATCTCAACCAGAGTCCACCCAAGGCTCTAGGACATCTTCACTTCTGGAGACTTCAAGTGAACGTATTACCTGGCCCACTTAAGGGCCCCCATATCAGCAACTAATCTCTATTCAGAGCACCTTAACCGAGTTTGTAACGTCGTACGGCATTAACTTGAAGCCGGGGCGTTTACAAAATTGGCCACCGCGCCAGGATAGTGATTATTGTTCTGATTTTTTTGGTATAAATAAAATTGACTTCCTTTTTCATTCATTTGGGATAAATCGACTAACATTCGCGTTTTCTTTACACCCTGATCCTGGCTTTTCTAAAATTTTGTTGGGTATATATTCGTGAATTTGTGGTGTGAGCATTCAAAGGCTAACGAGGCCTCTGTTCGTCTTCCCTACGGGACAATTTCAATTTTTGGAAGGAGTGACGCTGTTCTGTGTTGAAATAATAATACATTGTTATCAAAGGCCAACGGGGCCTCTGTTCGTTTTTTGTACTGGACAATATCAAGCAACAGTGGAAGCTGTTTGTGGGTAAGCGTTTTCGTTAAAATATATTTATATATTTTTATATTGCTTGTAATTTATGCTTTTAAGATCCCGTAAGATTGTTAAAATGTCAGGTCCAATTTTAGATATTGATGTTTCTGTTTGGGATGGAGATAGTGAGCTATTCTTTATGCGCGTAGACTCCGCTTTCTCCCGTTTCCTGATTATGACAGTCATCAAAAACTGTCAAAGGTTTTTGCTAAACTACCTTCTCAATTGCAGCGACGGATTTATCCTAAGCTTGAGGCCATTAGGAAGCTACCTAATCCCATTTTTGGCCTGCAAAACGAGGTAGAATCCTTGCTTGGACCCACTGAAACTGAGCAGATAATAAACAAATATGCACAGTTAGATATGCCAAATCTTGGCCCCATAGAAATACTGAGGGAATTACGGAAACGTTGGTATAAAACCAACATTTCTGACCATGAGGCTAAGGTTGTTTTATTAACAATCTTCCCCAAACATTAAAACTCTTTGCCAGACAGCTCCCCAACACTCTCTCTATAGATGACTTATCTGAGAGATGTGAGTTAGAATATAGGGTTTTGGAACCCAAAGTGAATCCATCACCCTTTTCTTCACCCCCGCAAGATGATAGAATCTCCTCCTTAGAGAGGACAGTGGCGAACATGGCCAAACTTCTAGAAGGACTGGCCATTACCAAATCGGAGATAAATCATGTGAATGCTCGACCAAAATTCGTTTCCAAGTCAAATTATAATGGTAGGCGGCGATCGAGATCTCCGCAATCATTTAATAAATATACCCCAAAGAACTGGTGTTATAACCACCAGAAGTTTTTTTATGCTTGCCAAGTTTGTCTTTGTCGTTCCGAAGAATTTCCGAATGAGTGCCAATTTCCACAGCTGACGGAAAGGACAACAGACCGCAGGTACAAGGGTGCATCAGCATCGGGAAACGTCTGGCGCAGGAAGTAGAAGACCGTACTTTCTGCACATCAACAGCATCAACGGCGCGACAGGGAAGAAGCCAACTACAATCCGACATCCCTGTCGACTCTTTTCGTCCACGACGAATTTTTCCCATAGAGAACCAAACAGACAATGCCGGTCGCTATCACCAGCCTACTTGTTTGCATGAGCCGGCCAAACAACCAAACGAACTTCTGCAC